>BSBK01011654.1:60000-79811 GCA_027943335.1 Chamaecyparis obtusa | reverse complement strand
ATACATATATATATATACATATATACATATATATATATACATATATACATATATATATATACATATATACATATATATTATATACATATATACATATATATATATATATATATATATATATATATATATATACACATATATATATATACATATATACATATACATATATATATATATATATATATATATATATATACATATACATATATATATATATATATATATATATATATATATATATATATATGTATATATATTGTTGGCATTAAGCAGAATTGCCACTAGTGACAACACTTATTTGCATTCTGAGTGCAAACAAAGCAGAACAGTGCAAACCGAGCAGAACAGTGCAAACCGAGCAGAACAGTGCAAACGAGCAGGACAGTGCAAATCGAGCAAGACAGTGCAAACCGATCAAGATAATGCAAACCGAGCAGGACAGTGTAAACTGAGTAACATTATGTCTACCGAGTCACCAGTATTTACCGAGTTCAAAACCTACTGAGTGGTTAGTATGAACCATGCCTTCACTTCTACCGAGTGCATGATGATGCCGAGTAATGCAGTGGATGCCGAGTATCAGAAAGTCACCGAGTTAGTTTGCAGGAACCGTGTAACCATACTTGGGCCGACTTAGTGGCACTTATGTTTATTTGTCAAGCTGACTTTGTAATTGTAATTAATTGTTTAGACTTGTATATAAACAATGTTGTAAAAATGTCAAGATGTAATTATATGAGTATGTATGTGAATAAAAAGGAAAGGCAGAGATAAGCGAATTACAAAGGGCTACAGCAGTATAGGGAACAACAAAGACAAATTCATCATAGAAGGTGATCACTACATTCAGCGAATCTCAATCAGCAATCCAGTTGCAAAGCAAGAGATCTACTATTTCATCCTAACAGGTGAATCAGTACTAAAATCCTTTAACCAGGTAGACTTAACAGTCTGTTGTAAAATCTCTTTACCGAGTGCATACTTCATTGTATGTTTGTAAATCCTTTAACAAGGTGGATTTAGTAATCCTTATTGCTCCTAACAAGGCAGATCATCAGAAGTGATCAAATTGTAAGCCTTAACCGGCCAACTTTATTCTGCAGTACTAAAGCTTTGTGGGTTTCATCCCCACCCAGTTTTACTTTCTTTTTGGAAAGTTTCTGGGTAACCAAATCTATGTGTCATTGTTGTGAATTCTTTTAAGTTTCATGCTTTCTATATGCATAAAGAAAAAGTGAACTATATGTTAATACATCTGTAATTGTAAGAAAATTCAAAGTTACTGATTCACCCCTCCCCTCTTAGTACTCGGTTAATCCTGAATATTTCCAACAATTGGTATCAGAGCTTTGTTGGTTTCTCAAGATAAAGCTTAACTAGCTTGAGAAAAGATCCAGGACAATGGAGGTATTCAAACTGAACAAGGTGATTGAAAATGAAAAGCTAGATCTAGAAATGGCCATAGCTAAACTTAAGGAAGCAAAAGAACATCTTTCCCAATCCCTAAGAAGAAGGAAGGAACTTGAAAATTAGATGAATGATCAGAATTACATTGAAGAAAAGGTTGAAGATCTTTTTCCCTCAAATAGCTCAGATGAAGCAAACAATGCTGTCAAAGAACTCCTAGAAAAGAATGGGTCTCTGCAGGAAGAAGTGAGAAAATTAAAAAGAGAACAAGAGCTACACTCAACAAGATTTTGTGAGATCTTAGAACAAAGAAACAAGTTGAAAGATGAATTAGATGGAAGGAACAATGAAGTCCAAAATAAAACCCTTCAGCTAGAAAACCTAATTGATCAGATCTCCCATACAAATGAGGAAATTCTGAATCTAAGATCAGAAATAGAAAACACAAGAGAAGAACTAAGATTTGAAAAGTAAATCAATCTAAGATTGGTGGATGACCTAAACACCGAAAAACAAATCAATGAAGGAATGCTGAAAAGCCAAGAAGACTTGAATCAGCTGTATGAGCAAAATCTGCATAGGCAGAAAGGAAAAGCAGGACTTGGATACAAAGGAGAAGGTGAATCTTCTAAGCAAGGTACTCAAAGAAATCAAAAACCTACTTGTAATCATTGTGGTAAAATAGGAAATACTTCAAATAAATGTTGGAACAATGAAAAAGCAGAATTCAATGGAAAATGCTACAACTGCAATCAACATGGTCACAAAGCAAATGAATGCAGGGAAAAACCAAGATTCAGAGGTAATTGTCACAAGGTGCAACAAACAAGGTCACAAAGCATCCGAGTGTAGATCCAAGACATTCAATCCAGCAAAACAAATTATGAAAGCAATGTTTGGATGGGACTACAACACCTGGTGTAGATGTCATTAATGTGGATAATATGGACACATTGGCATGAACTGCATAAAACATCATCTAAGGAAAAGAGATACTACCGTAAGATGCTTCAAATGCATTAAACTCAGTCACATAGCCAAAAACTGCATGAATGCTAGTGAAGTTGAAGATGGAAAGAAGAATGAAGCAACTAAGGTCAGGAAACAGGTGAGACAAAAGTGGATTCCTAAATCTACCGAGCAAACCAGTCCAAGTAATGGAATGGGTGGCTCTACCGACTCAAACTAAATTCCAAGAAAGCACTGGAACTGTATTCTCCTAGACAAACTTCAAGCAGTTCCAGAACCGAATTAAAAGAAAGATCTAAATCAACATACAAGATGCAGTAAGATCACAGGAAGGTCGGTACCAGTCTTAACTGAACAAGGTCGGTATTAGTCTTTACCGAGCGAGGTCGGAGCAATATGAATTCTCGAGTTCACCGAGTTGCGAAGTCCTTCACCGAGCAATTAATTCTTAGTGGGTGACAGTCTGTCGGAATTCATACCCTAATTTGTACTGAGCATTAATGACAGAGTTGTAAACAAAAGGCAAGAAATCAAACTCATTCCTCACCGTGAATTTTAGCACTTTGAGAGCAGAAAACTTCAAGAGCAATCCAGCGACTCAAATACCTTTTGCGAAAAGAATTTTTGTGAGCTATCATGGCATCATCCAGCACTTCAGCGAAGAAAGGATCTGAAATGTTAGTCCAAGGGGAATGGAGAGCACCAGATTTTAAGATCGTGCCCGCAATTGTAGCAGCCCTAGACCCGAACGGAGCTCAATCTTAGATTCCTCCTAAGGTACTACTTATTAACGATATTCGCAATCATTTCAACTGTGCAATTCATGAATGGGAAACCTAGAACTATATATTATGCGTGAAGAACTATGTGTGGATGGTATTCTAAAACCCGAGCACAAACATATGGAAGATAAGGGATTAGTTCACATTGCACATTTACCTCGAAACTTTTGGGAGAAATGGGTTAGATACATTCTCAGCCGTATACATGATGGCAAGATTTGGCTTGAGCAACCCATAGAGATCACCAAGAAGATGATTCATCAAATCACCCGTCTTCCCATGTTGAACAATTCAAAAACTACCAAAACCCTAGGTCGGTCGGAACTGGAAAAGAAAATCCTAGCCAAGTGGGACGGTAGAGGCATGAAAGTTAGCAGCATTACCGATGCTGAACTAAAGTTTGGTACACACATAATTGCCCATAAAATATATAGTTCAAGTCGACAGAATAGTGTCTCCTGTGAAGCTATTGACCTAGCATACAAAGTGGTCAAGAACAACTTATCATTTGACCTTGCAGATTTATTGTTAAAACAATTTAACAAGAACATGGAAAGCATTCAAACTTCCAAAAACAATCCATGTAAGTTTGGATCCTACTGGTCTATTTATTCTTCTATGTTCAAAAATTCTTCCCTTCCAAAGGAAAAGTTGTATGGAGAAAAGATGTGCCAGTCCTTTATGAGATAAATGAATACATCTCAGAAATGGGTGAAAATTTTGAAAGCATCATGGATAGTTATTTTGAGTCTTTCAAAGAGAAAATGAATGACAGATTCTGGATTCCATAGAAGTTGGTGGAGGATTACAAGGATGACATTTGTTTCATGGTAGACTGTGACAATGTATATATTCAAGCAGCTAAACCGAGGATTGTATATGTAAAACCTCTTCCTTATGAGGTAAATATTGATGAAACCAAGAATATCATTGAAGCCCTTCTTAATCAGCCTGTTAATCCCAAAGCTCCATATTTGGAACATATGATGAAGCAAAGGTGAGAATTGAATTAAGCATAAAACTTCCACAAGCGGTAAACAAAGGAAAGAAGAGGATAGCCAAAATGCAAATGCTAACCGAGGACAAAGGAGATAACGATGAAGAAGAAGAGGAAAAGGATGAGAAAATAGAGGAACCAGAACCTACAAAGAAGAAAGGAAAGGTTTTCATCACTAAGGCACCTAAGCCTCCCACTGCTATATTTACAAGGAGAAGTGCAAGAGGTAAGGCAGATAAGGCAGACAAGGCAGACAAAGATATAGTATTCAAAAGGCCTCCTCTAAACTTTCAAGAGAGGATCAAACTTTTTAGAGATGGATCAGGATCTGGAGTAAGTAACATAAAATATTTTAAATATGAAACCAGATCGGAAACAGAACAAAAGGAAATAGAAGATGCTGTTATTGAAAAGATGGGACAGTGGAAATACTCTCCTGATGAATTAGCCCCACAGGTTCCAGCAGTCTTATTAAATCCAATAAAAATGAGATGGAGCAATGCAAAGCAAACTGTAATAGACATATTTGATCAAACCCTGAGACAGTTAATGCCGAGCTTGAAAAATGATGAAGTAAAGAAGGCATTAAAGGAAAATGAAAGTAAGATGACACTAAAGTTCAATACTTGTTTGATTCTGATCAACAATATTGAATCGGTTGTGAAGGCTGCAAATGCCACATGGAAGAACATATACCATCTTCACTAATCGAGTATTGAAACAGTAATAATAAAAGATATTGAAGATGACAGTGATGAACAAGAAGAAGCCACTGAGGTAGATGATACTGTGAGGATAGCAGCAGAAGTCATGCATCACTTCCTACCTCTCTAGTAAAACTTTCTACATCTAGCCCAGAGACACCTTCAAGCATGGTTGTGACAACTTCAACTTTTGTCCAATCACCTATAGCAACAACAGAAGCAACCACCATTTCTTCTACCGAGTTGTAGTCTCCCACTTCATCAAGTTTTCCAGTAGTAAGTATTCCAGTTTTTGATTCTACAAGTGTAAATATTTTAAGTTCTCCAGTAGACAGTGTGCCAGTCTCTATAGCCAGTCCTACTATGTCTATTGTCACTACTACTAAGGCATTAAGTACAGATAAGCCTAAGGCTCTATCGAGTATAAAATTTTTGGGTAAGAATATAGTAGAGGATATAGACCTAGATGAAGAAATAGAGATTCCAACATTAGATTCTGCAAATCTATCAGCGGACCAAATGCAAAATATAGGTGAAATCCTCCAAAGGAAAGCAAAGCAAAAGAAGCTTAAAGAGGAGAGAGACAAGGAATATCAAATCATTAAGGATGCTAAAGACATTTTGTCTGATGCATTAGGTATTAAAGTAGACTCCTCTCAACATGTTTTGCTACAATTAGCTGAAGCAGTAAATAAATACAATGAGGATCATCTGGGACAGAAAAGTTAGTTGAAAGAGCCGAGAAGAGATTCAACAATAAAGTGCTTGAGCACATTGCTCAGCACATAGCTATAATCAAGTGGAATTGTCTTCAGATTTGTCAAATATTGAATCCACCTATTCGAATGTCACCTCTCTTTTGGCCAGACTGTGCAATATTGCCGAGTTCACAAAGGATGTTAAGGATAAAATGAATAAAATGGATGAGGATATGAAGATTAGCATACAGAAGCTACAACTTGAACCAAGTTCAATCTCTGCTCATCACATGAAAGTCTCATACCTATCAAATATGCAGTCAGATCTACTAAAAGAAGACACAAGGATCCGGTCCACACTGCTAGACATCCAGAACATGATCCTTCCCATCATGAATACAATGTATAAGCACATTGAACATTCCAAAACATTGATTCATGACAATCAGTTCTCTATAGCAGATCACATGATTGAACTCTCTGCGGAAGTCCAAATTGCAATCCAAACATGCAAGATTCTGCAAGAAAATTAGGACAGAACCCTGGCACTAATCATGAAGGTACATTCTAATTTTCTATCAAATTTTGGATTCTCTCTGTAAATCACTTGTATATACACCTTTGGCATTATCGTCAAAAAGGGGGAGATATGTATAGAAGGAGATTTGTATAGAAGAAAAAGTTAGCACATTGAAAGGGGGAGATAATGTATAAAGCCCTATGACAAAGACAAATTTAAAAATAAAAATAAAAATAAATAAATCAAAATAAATCTCAGTATGATTCATGTATATAAGTTTTGAGCAATAAGTGTTTTTGTCACTAATGCCAAAGGGGAGATTGTTGGCATTAAGAAGAATTGCCACTAGTGAAAACACTTATTTGCATTCTGAGTGCAAACTGAGCAGAACAGTGCAAACCAAGCAGAACAGTGCAAACCGAGTAGAACAGTGCAAACTGAGCAAAACAGTGCAAACCAAGCAGAACAGTGCAAACCAAGCAGAATAGTGCAAATCGAGCAGAACAATGCAAACCGAGCAGAACAGTGCAAATGAGCAGAACAGTGCAAACCGAGCAGAACAGTGCAAACCGAGCAGGACAGTGCAAACCGAGCAAGATAGTGCAAACCGATCAAGATAATGCAAACCAAGCAGGACAGTGTAAACCGAGTAACATTATGTCTACCGAGTCACCAGTATTACCAAGTTCAAAACCTACCGAGTGGTTAGTATGAACCGTGCCTTCACTTCTACCGAGGTGCATGACGATGCCGAGTAATGCAGTGGATGCCGAGTATCAGAAAGTCACCGAGTTAGTTTGCAGGAACCATGTAACCATACTTGGGCCGACTTAGTGGCACTTATGTTTATTTGTCAAGCTGACTTTGTAATTGTAATTAATTGTTTAGACTTGTATATAAACAATGTTGTAAAAATGTCAAGATGTAATTATATGAGTATGTATGTGAATAAAAAGGAAAGGCAGAGATAAGCGAATTACAAAGGGCTACAGCAGTATATGGAACAACAAAGACAAATTCATCACAGAAGGTGATTAGTACATTCAGCGAATCTCAATCAACAATCCAGTTGCAAAGCAAGAGATCTACTGTTTCATCCTAACAGGTGAATCAGTACTAAAATCCTTTAACCAGGTAGACTTAACAGTCTATTGTAAAATCTCTTTACCAAGTGCATACTTCATTGTATGTTTGTAAATCCTTTAACAAGGTGGATTTAGCAATCCTTATTGCTCCTAACAGGGCAGATCATCAGAAGTGATCAAATTGTAAGCCTTAACCGGCCAACTTTATTCTGCAGTACTAAAGCTTTGTGGGTTTCATCCCCACCCCAGTTTTACTTTCTTTTTGGAAGGTTTCTGGGTAACCAAATCTATGTGTCATTGTTGTGAATGCTTTTAAGTTTCATGCTTTCTATATGCATAAACAAAAGTGAACTATATGTTAATACATCTGTAATTGTAAGAAAATTCGAAGTTACTGATTCACCCCTCCCCTCTCAGTAACTCGGTTAATCCCTGAATATTTCCAACATATATATATATATATATATATATATATATATATATATATATACATATATATACATACATATACATATATACATATATATATATATACATACATATATATATATATATATATATATATATATATATATATATATAATATATATATATATATATCTGTGTATATATATATATATATATATGTATGTAATATATATATATATATATATATATATATATATAGACACACACACACACTTCATTATAGATTAAACACATTATAGATAACTATTTGTATAGCTCAAATGAAAATTGATTACATTTATAATTTTAACAATAAGGTCTTATATTAGTTGAACAAATTGACAATCATTAGTTTATATCAATGTTACATTTTTTTCTAACAAAGGAAAAAAGAGACCTTTCTTTATATATCATAGTATTCAAACTAACTATTTAATATTTAACATAATATGTTCACTTATTACTTAATACAAATTGGGTATAAATGTGGTGTGAGACAAGCCTTAATAACAACGTCTAAAGGAACTACTTTTGGAATTGTCAAACCCACTCCTTCCTTTAGATCAAGGACACTCCCATCAAGAAGAAACCAATTAAAGCTTTGTAACAACCTTGCAAGACTTATATGGACCATACATATTGCTAAAGAGGCACCAGGACATGCTCATCTTCCTAGCCCAAAGGGAAGCATCTCAAATTCATTATGCGAGGATTTTATGCTCTCTATCTCTATATTCTTTTCAAAGAAGCACTCTGGTACAAATTCTAGTGGTTGATTCCATGTTCTAGGGTCTCTATGAATTACCCATGTATTTACTATTAGTATTGTTCTTGCTGGAATATGGAAGCCTCCAATTGTGCAAGATTTAATAGATTCATGTGGTGAAAGTAAAGGTGCTAATGGAAAAAGGTGCATTGTCTCTTTAACTATTGCTTGCAAGTATTTTAACTGTGGTATATTTGAGTCTTCTACCAATCAACTTTGTCCAATTTTAGAATCAATTTCATCTTGGGCCATTTTCATTTTATTGAGATGCAACAATAATAATGATAACATCCATTCAACTAAAAGTGAAGAAGTATCTACACCTGCACTAAACATATTCTGAAAGAAAAATATACATTAGTAACATAAAAATAATAGGAGTAAGAAATTTTTATCACTATTATAAATGTGAATTTTCTATTATTAATAAAAATATCAATTGTAATATTAAAAACAAAAGAAATGTATATTAACAACTACATGAAATAGATTAAAAATTATATGAATAAATGAAATATAATTTTGAGAAGAATTACTTGTCATTTTAGATTGGTATGTAAAAAGTACACAATATGATATTAAGACTTTTAATCATAGAAGTAAATTCCAACAAACAAATTTTATAAGAATATTTCATTTCAATGAAACACTATTTTAAAACTTGTAAAAATTGTGATAATGTCACACGATAAAATAGCATTTTATAAAAATCAAGATTTGAGTGCAATAAGAGAGCAGCTACAGTTTCCACATATGTTTATTTTTATACAATTTATTAGAAGGAAACCTAGCATTTTTATGTCTTTCTTTTGTTATTTTCAGGGTTCTATATCATTAGGATAACCCTTATAATGGATCCAATTCTTTATTTGTACTATTACAACTACTTTTTCATGTTGAGGCATTGTGAATTGGAGAGAGCAATAACACAAGATCAAGGAAACCTCTCAATTTTGTGTCTAAATTCTTCCATGAAGTATGCCATTTTCAAAACCACCAATTTTTAATTAGTGCTTGACGTTGTTAATGCTTGTAAATGGCTCGACTAGTTTATGCTCATTAGTTGTTTTGTTGGATATGTACCATTTAAAAGCATAATTCATAGTAGATATGTTAAATCAATTTAGCTTCATATAATTTTTTAGCTATCTACAATGAAATCAATTTTTCTTCTCTTCCAATTTACCCAAGCTAACCATGTGGACACAATCCTGTCCCATGACCTTTTATATGTGCATTGCTTGCTACCTTTTTTCCTCACTATACAAAGGATTATGTAGTACCTCACTATACATCTCTTAAGATGCCTATTTAGACTAATTTCTTATACTGTTGTAGATTCTTGAATGACATAACCTACTTTCTTAGGAGGTGGGTATATCTTTAACCCAAACATGTTCTAGTTATCTTGACCATATAGCATAAAATTTGTGTTAAAATTGAGATTCCACATGATTTGAAACAAATTTTTGACATATTTATAGTTGAAATGTAACATACATATTGTGTTCTATATATTAACCTAATAATAGTTTTTTGTTTTGTCAAGCTTTAGACCATAATTAAAAACCATCATATTGCTACCTTCAATCCTATATCACCTTTAAAGGTAGTTGTCAAGCTATCAAAAAGTATAGAACGATGGACTAAAGTTGTATACTATAAAAATAAAAATAATGGGGCTTGAAAGAACTCCCGATCAAACTTATTAATAATATGATTTCCATGACCAAAGTTATGATTCCCTCCAAGTCTTATGCTTGCAATAAAGTAATAAAAATTGTGATATAGTCATATGCCAATCATACAATAAGTCACTTGTGGTTTAATCTCAACTACTCATACAATGTCCTCTAATGAGTCTACAAAAGAGTTCATAAGTCTTGATTTTATAGAACATACCTTACTAAGGGTTTCATTTCCTTACACAGTCTTGTGAATTTTGATTATTCCATAGTCAGAAGGATGAAAATAATCTTTAGATATTGGATATGGATAATTTATTATTTAGAAAAGGGAAATGAAGTTTGGCTCCTCCTCCTTGGATAGCCAAATTAGCTTAAGAACAATATGTTAATATGATTTAGAACAATAAAGAGGGGGGGTGAATTAGTTGTTCTCAGGTCCTGATGTATAAAACAATCTCATAAACTTATCCTTAAATTAGATCCAAAACCAAAACAAACTCGGTCATCACTGATTCAATAATAGAAACATCTAACAATGCAGTCCACTACCTTGTTGTAACTTAACTTGTAAAACATACTAATGTTCAGATCTAAACATTCACACAAGTATTAACACCAAGATTTATAGTGGAAACCCAATATGGGAAAAACCACTTTGTAACATGCTGCTATTATTTTCACTCTTCTAAAGTGAGCTCGGTAAAAAGCCAACCTTGTCAAAGGTTACAATACACACTGTCAAGTGTGACCCGGTTAAAGGATTTCAATCACCCTGTTAAAAGTGATCCTAGTCATAGGACTTACATACACTCCATTAGAATGCAACCTTGTTCAAAGGATTTAACATATGACTATTAGGTCAACCTCTGTTAAAAGGATTTTGACTATTACAATGGTTAGAAAGTAGCAGCAGTATTATCTAAAAAATATAAAACTCACTTTGCAAATATCAGATCTGATTTCGTACACTAATGTTGGTTTACTAAATTTGAAACTTTTCCATTTCCATCTCTGATCTGCTCAGAAATTTCATTCAAGCAATCACCACAATTCTCCTTCAGCCTTTTCTGCTTATTCAGTCAATAAAACTTTCCTCTTTCAGCATTCTCTGTTCACCATGTACATATATCAAAATGCTTAGGTTTCCTTATATATTCCTCAATTAGGTTAACTCATATTTTGCCGCTTAATCCTAATCGTAGATCTTAGGGTTAGGTCAGATTCATTGAATCTACCCGCTTCATGTTCTTCGGCTCCTTTTCTAGAATCATCTCAAATCTCTTAAAGATTTACAATAAAACATTTTACAATGCATTTAATGCTTCCAAACAATCAATAAATAAAGTCAACACATTTTACATAATCCAAGAATTCAATAATGTCGGCTCCAAAATTAAATTCTCTTCAAATATAAAATTGCTGATGCTTGGTTAATACTATGATTGTCAACTCAGTCTTCATGTAGAAAGCTCAGTCATTACTAAAATTGTTTCCTATGCTTACACTGCCTTGCTTGACAATTTACTGATGCTCAGTCAACACTATATTTTTTCTCGGCATATACTAACTCGGTCGACACTAACATCACTTAGCTTAAACATGATTTTTCCTTTCTTTGCTTGGTTAAGCCTACCAGTTTAGTCTTCAATCTTACTAAGATAAATAATACATTATCTTATCATTGTGCAACATAGTCAAGTACACTTTGTAGTGTCAAGATAACTCAACCTTTCCCTTAGGTTCTATTGTTACCAACCTTTCTTAGCCCCTTAGCAACACTCAAATAGATATAGTACTTTCCTAAGTAGCAACAGTCTTACCAATTAAGGTTTGACATCAATGACAATACAACAATTGCTTCAATTGCAGTTTCCAACAATCTCCCTCTTTGGCATTGATGGAAACACCATATGATATCACTTGAATAATACATGGATTACCAACCAATCCAAAAAAAAACTTATCTATCCATCACAAAATTATGTATAATATCCTTAGCTTCATTCTAATTCAGAATCCTGTAAGCCTCACTTCTGTGACCGTCAGAAGTATTCAGATCTCCCTCTATCCTGATTCTTCATTTCAGTTCATCATTTCATCTCCCTCTTACTTTTTAGTATGATGTGTTATCATATTAGTACATTCTCCCTCTTTGACAAAAATGCCAAAGTAGTAACTAAAACATACATCCATTAGATGTAGATAATATCTATGCAGTTCGGTGTTTCTTCCTCTGTCATCTTGCTTATGACCGATTCCTTGTCTTTGCTTCTCTTCACAACTCTAGGCCAGCCCTAAAGTGTGACAATCTTCTGCATCAATTTGTCAAATATTCTGCTGTAGCACATTTGATGCAGTGCTCCTAGCTTGTCAAGGCAGCCTCAATTAGGGGAAGAACCCCTAATTGACTTCTCAAATACTCATGAGCTTCTCTGGGTAAAGCTTTAGTGAATATGTCTGCTAATTATTCTTTTGTATTCACATATTCCATTCGGACTTCTTTGTCTTGTACTAATTCTCTCAAGTAGTGATACTTGATTGCAATGTGTTTGGTCTTAGTGTGCATCATTGGATTCTTAGAGATATTGATAGCACTTGTGTTGTCACAGAAAATAACAACAAGTTCAGTGATTTCTTCTTTCATGTTTATCAATAATTGTTTTATCCATACCAAGTTTGAACAGTTCACTGTAGCAGCAACATACTCGGCCTCGGCAGTAGATTGGGAAATGCAATTTTGTTTCTTGCTTGTCCAGGAGACTAATCTTTGTCCAAGAAAGAAAGCTCCACCACTAGTGTTCCTTTTGTCATCTACATTTCCTACCCAATCAGCATCTGTATAAACTCGGAGTTCAAATTTTTCATCCTTCTTATAATATAGACCATAGTCAGTAGATCCTTTCAAGTATCTCATAATTCTTTTCATGGCCATCATATGTGTTTCTTTAGGATTGGCAGAGAATCTTGCCACAATCCCAATAGCTAATGCAATATCTAGTCTGCTATGTACAACATACTACAATTTTCCAATCATGGATATGTAAAGAGTTTGATTCACTTCTACAGCATCATCATTCTTAGATAACTTTTGTCTAGTAACCATAGGAGTTCCCACTGGTTTAACATCTTCCATCCTAAAAGTTTTTAGTATTTCATTAACATACTTAGACTGTGTAATGAAAATTATATTCTTCTTCTGATATACTTGTAAACCAACAAAAAATTTGATCTCACCAAACATACTCATTTCAAACTTAGTTTCCATCTCATTTGAAAAACTTTTACATAATGCATCTTGTCCACCAAAAATAATGTCATCAACAAAGATTTTTGCCAACAAGATACCTTTACCTTCTTCATCCTTCATGTATAGATTGCTTGTGTCATTTGTTCTTGAAAATCCAATCTGTATCAAGTAGTTGTGTAACCTCTCATACCATGCTCTAGGAGCTTGCTTCAATCCATATAATGCTTTGTTTAGTTTGCACACCATGTGTCTTCTGTTTGGATCAATAAAACATTCTGGTTGTTCTATGTAAACTTCTTCTAGTATACCATTAAAAAATGTAGACTTAACATCCATTTGATATACCTTGAAATCTTTATAAGCAGCATATGCAAGTAGAGTTCTTACTCCTTCCAATCTAGCTACAGGGGAAAATGTCTCCCCATAATCTATTCCTTCTTCTTGTGCATAGCCTTTGCATACTAGCCTAGCTTTGTTCCTAGTGATTTCACCATTTTCATTCATCTTATTCTGAAACACCTACTTTGTTCCTATAAAAATTTTATTTTTAGGTCTCGGCACCAGAGTCCAAGTATCATTTTTCTCAATCTGGTCAATTTCTTCATTCATTGCTTGTATCTAGTCTTCATTCTCCAATGCTTCTCTAGTTGTCTTTGGTTCAAATTCACATAGTAGACATGTTGGATCCTTAGTCTTACTTCTGGTCGAGATTCCAGTATCTTTGTCTCCAATTATCTATTCAATCTTATGATGTCTTCTTACATATTTTTCCAAAATAGGTTCAGTTGTTCTCTCCTCTATTTCATCATGTTCCTCAACAAGATTGTTAGATTCAACTTCAGAATGCTCAGAAACCTCTTCCTGATACTCAACAACATTTTCTTGTAGCTCGACATGTTCTTGTTCTTTCTCGACATTGTTTTCCTGATACTCGACACTTCTATCTGTTGCTCGACATTGCTTACCCGAGACTCGACATCAGGTGTAGGTCTGTTACTTGCCTCATCTTACTCTTCAATGTACACAAAAGATCTATAATCTTCTGGTTCTCTTTTACTGTCATCTTCATTTCTTTCTGCATACTCATCAATTTTGACATTCACACTTTCCACAATTTTGTTAGTGTTAGAGTTCAAACACTTATAAGCTTTACTTTTTGTGGAGTACCCTAAGAATATGCCTTCATCACTCTTAGCATCAAAATTTCCATTCCTAGTGTCTTTTAATATATAGCACTTACTTCCAAAGATTCTAAAGTATTTAACATTCGGTGCATGCCCATGCCATAGTTCATAGGGTGTTAGATTTTTACCTTTATTGATCTGTACCTAGTTAAGAGTGTAGATAGCAGTGCTTATAGCTTCTTTCCAATATTTCTGTGCCACATTCTTTTCAATCATCAATGTCCTTGCACAATCCAAGATAGATCTGTTTCTCCTTTCTGCTATACCATTTTGTGGAGGTGTCCTAGGTGTAGACATCTGTCTTTTAATTCCTCTATCATTGAAAAATAGATTAAATTCATTTGATGTAAATTCTCCACCTCGGTCAGATTTAAGACATTTCAGGTTCCTACCTATCTCCTTTTAAACCTTAGCCAAATACCACTTAAAGAATTGAAAAGCTTCATATTTTTCTTTTAAAAACATCACATGCATCATCCTAGTATGATCATCAACAAATAAGATAAAGTATCTAGCACCACAGTAACTTTGTATACACATAGGTCCACAAAGGTCAGTATGAACCAAATCTAAAATGTTTTCAGAAGTAAAGGATTTTCTCTTGAAACTTGACTTTGTCATTTTTCCTAACTGGCATTCCTTGCACATCACATTCTCAGGTTTCTTCAATCTAGGTAGACCTCTTACCTTTTTCTTCTTACTTATCTCTACCAGATTGTCAAAGTTAACATGACATGACATTTTATGCCATAACCAAATATCATCAAGTTGTGCAATCAAACATGTTTCTTCAGATAGGTCAAGATAGAATAAATTACCTCTAGTCTGATCACCACTTCCAATCAGTTCTCCAGTAGCATCAAATATTTTAGCTTGCTTGTGATGAAATTCCACTCGGTAACCAGTTTTGTTAAGTTGAGCAACACTTAACAAATTATAATTAAGACCTTCAACCCAATAAGCATTTTCACAAGATATCTTATCAATTAGTTTAATCAAACCTTTTCCTCTAACATGACATGATGCATCATTACCAAATTTTACACTTTTACCTCTGTAATGATGTAAGGTCTCAAACTTATTTTTGTCACTAGTCATGTGATGTGAACAACCATTGTCAATAATCCATTTATCATTCTTGTTCACATAGGATATCAATGCAGTTTTCTCATCCTCATCAAATTCATCTTTCATTGCCACATAGACTACCTCGATTTCAAGATCATCACTATCAGTGTCAGTCTCTTTTTCAGCAATGTAACAAGATTTCTTACCTTTTCCCTTGTAGTCTCTGTTCCATTGGTAGCTTCTGTCATCTTTTCTATCTTTGTGTTTTCTTTTCCATTCATCATCTTTATCCTTCCTGTGAGGACATCTAGCAGCTATATGACCAACTTTATTACATGCAAAACATATAATAGGGAATTTACCTTTATACTTTCCTTTTCCCCTTCTCAATCTTCTAGCCATAAGAGCTTCTAGATCTTCTAGGTCTTCATCATAAGTGTCACTGTCACTTTCACTATCACTTTCACTTTCACTTTCACTGATGCATCTTTCTTTTTCTTTCTTTGGATTGTTCAAAACTAGCTGTGACTTAAAAGCATGTTCAACATTTCCAATGCTTCCAATAGTGAAATTATCATAGTTAGAGAGTTCAAAAGCAGTCAGCTTACCAACCAAACTTTCCAAAGTAAGCACATTAGCAGAGTTACATCTAGATTCTTGAATAGCTGAGATCTTAATAGCATATATAGGACACAGGGTTCTTAATACTTTCCAAATTATAGTTTCATCATCAATAGCTCCATTTGCTCCTCTAATAGCATTCACAACTTCTTTTATTCTACCACAATATTGTGCAATGTTTTCTCCTTGCATTCTCATTTCATCAAACTTACCTCTAAGACTCTCGGCCTTTTCTTTCAGCACATTCAAGTCACCACCAGAGATCCTTGCAAGAGTGTCCCACATATCCTTAGCAGTTGTGCAGTCCTTAATGTCCTCAAATTCTGGATAGCTTAGGGCATATGCAATTTCTAGCATTGCTTGATTATGTTCTTGCTTAGCTCTCATTTCTTTGGCAGTTAAAGGTGTGATAGGTGAGACATAACTATTCTCAATGTAGTACTTTGCAGAGTCACCAATACCGGCCAGATGTAGCTTCATCAAGCTTTTCCATGTAGGGAAATTTTCTTTGTTCAACTTCGGTACCTCCTTCTTATACATCCTGATCATTTGCTTCAAGTCCCTTTAAACTTGATATCTGTCAACACTTTAATAATAAGCAACAAAGCTCTGATACCAATTGTTAATATGATTTAGAACAACAGAGAGGGGGGGTGAATTAGATGTTCTTAGGTCCTGATGTATAAAACAATCTCATAAACTTATCCTTAAATCATATCCAAAACCAAAATAAACTCAGTCATCACTAATTCAATAATAGAAACATCTAACAATGCAGTCCACTACCTTGTTGTAACTTAACTTGTAAAACATAGTAATGTTCAGATCTAAACATTCACACAACTATTAACACCAAAATTTATAGTGGAAACCCAATATGGGAAAAACCACTTTGTAGCATGCTACTATTATTTTCACTTTTCTGAAGTGAGCTCGGTAAAAAGCCAACCTTGTCAAAGGTTACAATACACACTATCAAGTGTGACCCAATTAAAGGATTTCAATCACCCTGTTAAAAGTGAGCCTAGTCATAGGACTTACATACACTCCATCAGAATGCAACCTTGTTCAAAGGATTTAACATATGACTGTTAGGTCAACCTTTGTTAAGAGGATTTTGACTGTTACAATGGTTAGAAAGTAGCAGCAGTATTATCTGAAAAATATACAATTCACTTTGCAAATATCAGATCCAATTCTGTACACTAATGCTGGTTTACTGACTTTGAAACTTTTCCATTTCCATCTCTGATATGCTCAGAAATTTCCTTCAAGCAATCGCCACAATTCTCCTTCAGCCTTTTCTGCTTATTCAGTCAATAAAACTTTCCTCTTTCAGCATTCTTTATTCACCATGTACATATATCAAAATGCTTAGGTTTCCTTATATTTTCCTCAATTAGGTTAACTCAGCTTTTGCCGCTTAATCTCAATCGTAGATCTTAGGGTTAGGTCAGATTCATTGAATCTACCTGCTTCATGTTCTTCGACACCTTTTCTAGAATCATCTCAAATCTCTTAAACATTTACAATAAAATGTTTTACGATGCATTTAATGCTTCCAAACAATCAATAAATAAAGTCAAAACATTTTACATAATCCAAGAATTCAACAATGTCGGCTCCAAAATTAAATTCTCTTCAAATATAAAATTGTTGATGCTTGGTCAATACTGTGATTTTCAACTCGCTCTTCATGTAGAAAGCTCGGTCATTACTAAAACTATTTCCTCGGCTTACACTACCTTGCTCGACAATTTACTGATGCTCAGTCGACACTATATTTTTTCTTGGCATATACTAACTCAGTTGACACTAACATCAGTCGGCTTAAACATGATTTTTCCTTTCTTTGCTCGGTTAAGCCTACCAGTTTAGTCTTTAGTCTTACTAAGATAGACAATATATTATCTTATCATTGTGCAACATAGTCAAGTACACTTTGTAGTATCAAGATAACTCAACCTTTCCCTTAGGTGTTATTGTTACCAACCTTGCTTAGTCCCTTAGCAACACTCAAATAGATATAGTACTTTCCTAAGTAGCAACAGTCTTACCAATTAAGGTTTCACATCAATGACAATACAACAATTGCTTCAATTGCAGTTTCCAACACAATATGTTTTCTACATTTTAATACTTGGAATTTGAGAATATGTCCCTTGATCATCTTGCTTCAAGAAATTTAAGGAGTCTAACACATAAAAGCACAAATTCATGGTTCAAAGATACACATATTTAATTGGTATTTTTTATCTTTAGAAATTCAAGATTGTTGTCTTTTTTATTTCAATCATTTCCCATGCCATACAATTACATATGTAGTATTTGTTTGAGTGATAATCATTTAGTAAGATTAAGGTGGAATTATTACTTTCTGTAAATAGGTGTACTATCCTAAAAAGTAAGCACTCTTGATTAGGTGCTTATTTTAGCCTCATTTAGTGTATATGGGTTCCCACATTGATTTCGCGCTCTCCTAACACTCATTAGACCTTCAAATTAACATTATAAGTCCTGAACCAATCATGATTCAAAGGAAAAATACCAATGCCAGAGGCTATCAAAATTTAAAAAAAACTTTACAGAAGGATAGGAAACCAAAATTGGAGAATCACCAAAACCCAAACAATGACATCTACAAAACCCCATCCCCCCAAACCCTACCTCATAAAAATTTGAGTGTTCCTACTTATTGTTCCTTGGCCACTGCTTCTTCCTTGTATTGACTGACAAAATCACCAACACCAATGCTTGGCTTGCCCTATATTCTTGACGCCGAAGAGAGAGTTTTAGAGATTCCAAACCAGGAAGCGCCTGAATCTTCTATTCATCCGTGTCCACATCATAGGGCCACTGTATAAAGGGGTTTAATTCATAAGCCTATGCCACCCTCAAGTTAGCGACACCCTCATGAACATTTGAACAAGTCTTTCAAGTGTTGAGCCATAGTTTGCCCAAAGAGTGTAGCCTATAGCTGATAAGAAAGAAAAGTCAAATTTGATTCCATCAAATTCACCACCAATACACACCTTAATCCACAATATGGAGAAAAGATGATGCTTTCCCATCTTAAAAAGCACTGGCTAAGCTCCAGGCAGAATGCACCAAAGCTAAAAAAAGTCAAAAAAAAAATTCTTCATATTTTCAAAAACAAAGTGATTTTTTTGCAATTTTTTTGTGGTTTTCAACCACAAAATGTGTAGATCATGAAGATCATATGCTGAAAATTTCAAGAAAATCTATTGTGATTTTCATTTTTTTAAATTTAGTCAATGGTGCATTATATTGGAGCTTAGCCACGTCCCCTTAAAAAGCCGCACACATACTCCCATCCCATCCATCACATTCCCTACCACAATCATTAATAAGCATGTCAACCTATAATATGAAGGTGATGTCACACATTAAAGGGAAAATTTTGAAAATCCTTCGCCTATATATTCCCTTCATCGTGAAACATTAATGTTCACTTTGAAAGGGTGTCATACACTTCACTCCCAAATCTATGAACATGGCTGGTTTGAAACTCCTCAAGAAAGGATAATTCCTTACTGATTACAAAGATGTATTTTTGTATGTGTCAAGCTTGTGCACTCCTAGACATGATTGCATTCATAATAATTAG
>BSBK01011654.1:0-55000 GCA_027943335.1 Chamaecyparis obtusa | reverse complement strand
ATGCTTCCCAAGCTAAAAGGACCAATATTTTGTGAATGTATTGTAATAGCTCAAGGCACAAGAAATGCCAACACATTAATGGTGGAACTTGAGAAAACCTTGAGAAAGATAACAATTATATGCTATATATAAAATATCTAGATAGTGGGGCAAACATGAACTGGTAATTATCTAATGTTGGTTATGAAGATGGTAGAGACAAACCCATAATTCATGGAATGAATAGATATAAGTCTGCCATAAGAGAGATATAGATAAAGCATACAGACAAACCACATTGAATGGGTATCTAACACTTGGTTCTTAGGAACTATAATGGATATGAAATAAAGACAAGTTAATAATAATATTATGTAGTGACACAAATTTAGAATGAAGAGATTTCTACAAGATATAATAACATTGAACATTTTCAAGAACATGGTAAAGGAGGCTACAACAACAAAAAATAAAAGTAGCGGCCAAGAAGAGAAAGAAGCCAAAGACCAACATATTATTGAACTATAGTAAATAAGGTCTCTATGCTAAAAAATATAGAAGAAAAAATGAAAAAAAAATTATTTGTGATTTTTATGGCAATACACACAATGCATTTAGATACACAAAGTTTCACAATTCTACAAGTAGAATATTACTAGAAACAAAAAATTAATAATTTTTAAGTGTAGATTTAACACTCAACACATAAGAAGAAACATTTGGGTAATCCCATAATATTCTATCCCACTTTTTGGCCAAAGTAAGACATTGAATCCATTTTCTTAACCATTTTTTTCACTCATGTCACCCATAGTAACTAAAATATTAAGAATGTACAGATGCTTGCAATAATGTCTTTACACTTACCACTATTACATAAACTAGCTACAAATTACTATCTAGCCATAGAAAAATAAAAAAGCAGAGCACATCTATCTAGCCACAAATTACTATTCCAAAAGGCTCTAACAAATAATTTGTAGGCATGTTTGTTGCAATTATCAAGAAAGTATAACATAAAGAATTATTTAGATGAGTGATAACATCAACAATTGATAATTCTCCAACAACAACACAATCAATTGAAAGGAACACAGATGAAATTAATAGATAATATAAAAGAATCAGAGTTAGATTTATATGTTTATCTATCAATATTGTCAAAACTCTTCCAAGATGTTAATCACACAATTCATGTATTGCCCAATCTAGTTCTTTTGTCTTTTTAGAAAAAAAAGATACATTAATATTTTGGTAGATACACAAGGAATTCAATAGATAGTATTCACTTGGGGATAGTCATATGAACAAAACAAAATACTTATAAATATTTTCCACCTTAGTCTAAGAGCATTCAAATAGGCTGTCTAAATTTGCAGAATATTTTTGGAGAAATGAAGTGTTGGAAAATATTTTGAGATAATATAATGTCTTTTGGGATAATATAATGTCTTTTGAGAACAAGACACAAATATTAGGTCCTTAGAAGATATTGGCAATCAAGAAACTATTTTGTTACCTATATGCTATATAGATAACAAAATATGTCATAAGGAAAGGGAGAGAATGCATAGTAGAGAAAACAAAGAAGAAGAGCATAAGGCCAACTAAATGACTATATGCAAGGAATGTAATATAAATGCTACCCAAGTGTATGTGATCTTTTTATCTATGATTGTGATATATGATGCATATTGTACGAATAATTGATGAGTAGACTAATCTTATGGTTCTTATGAATGTGTCAAACTATTTGTAATATTATGTCCTCTATGTGCTCTCTACTACACTTATGATTATGGTTCTATATTATTGTATTAGTTTAGGTAAATAAAACTGCAACATAAATAATCTAGATCTAGGACCTATATTTTATAATCGATAAATATGATCTTGAGCACTATTGTTCAACTTAGAGGGTCCTAATATAAATGATGTTTGTTGTCTCATGGTTTAACTATAGTCACTACTTCTATACAACTAGGTGTTTCCAATCCAAGATTATTTTGTTTGTGGGAAACCTAAAACCCATCTATACCTCTTCTAGTATGCTTGGCATTGGAGACATGATTTTTTCTCACCCCCTAAGACCTAAAATATTTAAATTTGGTATTATTTTTATTAACAATTTTTAGCTTTGGCACAAATTCAGATTGAAGATTCTCTTTTGTATTTTTAAGAGCATTTCTATAACATATGTATAATATCCTACAAGGTTACACTAGAGCTCCAATATCTCTAGACCTCAATTAACCATTTGAAAATGCTCCTTGAACAATGACCAAGATTGTTCCTTTAATGACTTGTGCCAAATCTCCCAAATAGCCCAAGAGGCATAAGCCCACCTATGGCACCCCATTGTTGCCTAAAAAGACATCATTCTAAATGGATTGTCCCTCCTTTGCCTTCTCACTACCATGGGCATGATTACTACTAACACATCACTCCTCTTGATTTGGGGGGAACAACAAAAAAATAAAAATTAAAGAAGTTAGGAAAGTGCTTTGAAGAAAACTTAGTGTGGCAATGGCTTTGACGAAGGCATCTTTATCAGGAATTCTCAGCCTGCAAGATGAGCACATCTATGAAGTCCATCTCTTCCATCTCCTTTGGTGGGTTTTCCCTGTGCTTTTCCACTATTCTCTGCATGTAAGGATTGAGTTTCCCCTGCACCTTCTAACATTTCTCATCCAGATGCAAGAGGAGGCTAGCTCTGAAGAACTGATAATCAAAACTGGGCGGCTACTAAACTTGAGATGCATAATGGGTCCATAAATTTTTGAGAGCGAATCAAGAATTCTATGAAAGGGCTTTTCCTTGTCTATCAGAAGATGAAGATGGCCTATTATGGGGAGCGCTCTGGGTCCTGGCGGAGGTAATCTTTTTTCAGCAAAAAAACTATTATTGCAAAGAGGAAAACCGTGACAAACCCAACTATAAAATTAGAATTCATACTGGATGATATAATCAGAAGTGCCCAATTTTTGTAAAAAGACATGCTGTGCATTTGAAGATATCCTGGACAGCTTTTTTTTAATGGTGTTACTCAAATGTAACAAAGCTGCTACCCAATCCCTTTGAGATGTCGATTTTCTTCAATGGAAAAAAGATAAGATTTTCTGTTCCAAATCACATTTCTTGAAAATGATTGGTCTTAGTTTAAGGTCCATTTGGGTGCTGGAATACCAAATGCCAATTCCAATCAATTCCGGAAGATGCTGCAATTCTGGAAGATACACATGTATATATACACACGTGTGTATATATATATATCCTTATAGTCACGGATCCCACGAAATATTAAATTTGGTTTTATAAAAAATTGGAATTGGAATTGGAATTCCAATTCCACTTATTTGAGTGGAAGATGAAATGCCCATTTTGGGGGCAAAATTGGAATTTCGAAATTCCAATTCCAATTCTTTGGATGGACACAAACATGGAATTGACATTATCCGGAAATCTAATTCCAGCACCCAAATAGACTAACTCCAATTAGTCTGAAAATTATAGTGGAATAGGATGTTATCTTTAGTCTAAAAATTATAGTGGATTGAGATATTATCTTAGTAGCAAATAGCTACTCTTATATTTGATACTTCCTTGGTCCATGAAAACTTCATTACTTAGGTGATAGAAATGCTAGGGGAACAAAGAATGTATATAGGTTTATGTCAACCTATAGAAAAGAGGAATATAGAGATTGTGTTATTTAAAATTGTGAAGTGTTTGTACTTGTAATCTGCATTCAATGAGACTTTTTTGGTCCTATGACAACCGTGTTGTACTATTTAATGTCAAATAGTGGTGCATGAAAATAAGGAAAATGTGTATAAGGGAAAATCAAGTGAAAGTGGATGTTTCATTTTGCTAAGGCTTATGTATTTCCTATCATCCTTGGCTCTCCTTATTTCAATCTATGACATTGTTGTACGAAACTCTTTATTCTTCTTAATTTATTATGATTCATTTTAGTTCATCCTTTATATGGCCTCAAAAGGTCTCAAACCAATGGTTCATGCTAGTATTGATAGCTACAATGGCTCCTTTTAGAAAACATGTTAAAAAAATATTCTAATTTTTTTATGAGGTGTGTCCTAAGTCCCTAATGAATGCGTTTTTTATCATCTTCTTGTAAATGATGTACTCCCCTTGAAAACATGCTCTAGGAATGGATCAAGTATTGGGTCTCATATGGGGTTTGTATTGATGTTGTCCAAAACCTTCAGTTCTTTGTTTCTATTTTAGTGACATGCAAGTCATGTTGAGGTTATTTTCAAGCATGATCCTTGGTATTGTTGTGTGTAATTATTGGTATTGCAACCATAGATTTGTAAGACTTGAACATTTGAAATGAATAGAAACTTTATGTGTCAGTCTAGCTTAAGTTCTTAAGTTTAACCTTTCCATACATTGAAACCTGTTACATACCATTGTCACCTTCTAAGGAAGGTCATTTATGTTGGTCTCGATAGATTTTACTATGCTTATCTATGAAAATTCATTTTTATTGAGATTAACTTATCCAAAGATTTGATAGAGTTTAAGGATATTCAAATCAATAACCTTCATCACACTTAACATGTAGTTTACTTTAACCTAGCCAACACTTGTTATCAAATTCAAATTGTAGAACATAAAATCAAGGATCACCCTTTGGTATCCCCCTAAGTCAAATCACCTCCTAGATTCCCCAAGGTTCCCTAATCTGACAAGGTTGTGACCTCAAAATTTTAGGAAAAACATTATGTGGTTTCTCATCATAAAGAAAAAAATTCCATCCTTGGTAGTTTTTAGGCTAAAACTCAATCCACTTCATATCCCTCCACTACCAATGTGTAGACAACAACTAATTTAAACTTTTTAGAGAAGAGGAAAGTGGTTGCACAAACCTTGAGTGCCTCATCTTCTAGGTTGATATTTTCTTGGATGTCCCGATTTTTGTCAATTTTATCTACACATCAAAAAATGTATATGCCTACTGATTTCGATGATCATGTGATCATTTTGAATAGTTGGAGGAGGAGGGCTATTTTGATGTGGAGGATATCATCTCCAAAAATTCAATTTGGTTCTCTCTCCTTAATTTTTTGTAGAATCACTAATATAGTATCCAAGAGTTAAATAGCAATGATATGCCCCTTGATTTTGGCCCATAAACTTACTTTGATAAAATTTCTATCTCATTGATCTTTCTACAAAGAATTTTGTGTAGGATAATAATCAAAGGTAATTTGCTTAGATGTTTGAACTATTTATAAGAAGTGAAAATTCATGGTTTCATGCTCTCAGTTTCTTGTTGCGTCATTTGACTAAGTAGCTCTAGATATTTTACAAGAATCATAATGTTGGTCATGGAGGGATTATCACTTTTCTCTCTCCTTGGCGATGTCATCATTAAAATTTAGATCAAAATAAAATATTATCAATAAACATTCAAAACCCTCAAATCTAGATCAAATTTGACCTTTGATTGAGTAAAAAGACTCAAAAACATAAAATAAAACAATGAGATGTTACCAAACAAATTAAATCTTTGATTTCACAAAATGTTGAAAACACTTGATTACTCACACAAGAAACATGTCAATACTTGGATTCAAGATTTTTTCTTTTTAAAAATGGCTTAGGATGGAGAAATTTATAGGGTTGTGAGAATGAAGATCAATGGTTGAGATCAAAATAGAGCTGGATGACAAAGATTAGGAACTAGTTGGGAGATTCATGATGGAAGGTAAGGAATAAAAAAGCCTATTTAAATTTGTTACCCCTATTTTTGTGCATGTTAAATGTTTCTATAGTTCTCCTTTGAGAAAAAATAGAGTACATTAGTTCTCCTTTGATAGGCATTCTTTTTCCTAACTTATTGTCTTATCATTGTGGAACTCTTTCATTTTTTTCCTTTTTGTATACCAAAGTGTTTACTTTTGAACCTTTTGATTGAACCCGTATGTAAGGTTCAAAAGTTAATTGGTTCAAATTTCATCCTATGTGTGTATGTTTTTTGGTTCCTTTGAATCTCGAAGTCTTTGTTAAATTTGAATTTGACATGTGTCAAGCAATATTGGTGGATAGTGAATTTAAACTATTGTACCTTTTATTTTGGTTCAAAGTTCAAGGCTCATCCTACATGATAATATAAAGACGGGTAATGAATAAAGGAAAATGATCGAGGAAAGGGGAATTTTCTAGGCATCACAGAAGTATAAATTTTTAAAACTTCCACGAATGAATGGTAATCATTATATGGTAAAGGCTTCATGTGGGAGTGATTAATAATTAATGTGAGTGTTAGAATTATGTCATTTCAAGATTAATTCGGTATGAACGAATCGACGTTTGAAGTATGGAAATATAGTATGTGGATTTTATGCCATTTAAAAAACATTGAGTGATTTTCTTATAAAAAGACCTTTAATCATAAGTGAGAAAAATGATGCTATAGGTAATGAGTTTTCTTCCTCGGAATTAGTAGGAAACTCAGATTTTATGACAAGTGAGTTCTAATACTTCATATCATCATCACTATTTCTTTGTTGTAGAAGGAACTTATTTAGATTTCCTACTTTTCTTAGTTGCCTCCATTATTTCATTTCCCGTTTGTCCAAAATTGTCACCATGAAACATACATGTCAAAGTTTAGAGCAGGGCTTTGGTCGTGTGTGTTCTTTGCCATAATCTGGGGACACCTCTTTAGCTCATACTAGTCTAGAAGATTTCTTAGAAAGAGATAAAAACCCCATAGACTCCCCTATGATGTAGAAGATAGTTGATAGTGACCTTATAGAAGCAACATCTTTTCCCACAGTTGTGTAGTGCCTAGAATTGGTTTTCGAATGTATGAATAGATATGACCCAAAACATAGATGTATTAGGGATGTAAATGGTTGTGTATTATTGCCCATTAATAGAAGAAATATAATAGTTGTCATGAAAATATTTCCAAAGGAACCCTATGCAGACTAAAATATCACCTCATCTTATTTCTTATTCTCTGACAAGACAATGAAATACAAAAGTGTGATTGCTAGAATATGGCTTCTGAAATTTCAAAATGGTGGTTCTAGATTTTACAGGCTGTTAACCAGAGAACACATCATAAGGAAAGTTAGGGATATTGTCATTTTGTTGTATAGGCTCAAGGGTAGTCAACAATAATTTTCTAGGAAGACTAGATGTACTTCTTCTTCCAAGTAATTTTGAAAGGAGAACAATACTTAGACTGGGCACAAATTATAGCCAAAAGATTGCATGAGGATTTGAGTAATTGTCTCGAAAATAAAATAAATTACATGTCCTCTTACCTCTTTTACTCTATAGCATGCACAAAGGTTTGAAAATGGTTGTATCATGACCATGGGTAGATGGGATGAAAATTTATGACTATTACCCTCATTTGTAGATGCATAGGAGTTATGAGAATTATAGAAGAGCTAATGATGTTTTTGACTAGTTCATGAGCTGGAAGGGAATGTTAATGAGTGAATGTCTGATGAAGCCATACAGTTGATGAGCACCTATGACAACTAATTCATTCAATTTTCTATGCTTACATACATAAGATTTGGTGGTTTTGAAGGTAAACTAGTCAAGTTACTATGATATGCCTTAGTATTTTTTTTTGTGTTGATTGAACTTTGTAGACAATTAGCCCAATTGACAAGAAATTTGTAGTAAAGAAAAAATTAGGCATTTCGTTCCCTATTCAATTGGGTCACTATATATGATCACGTGATTACTAATGATCTGAACCTGGAAATAGACTTTAAAAAGTTCAATCTGCAATATTACACAACTCAACCAAATTTTGATAGTAAAGGTTTTGCACAAGCTCATTTGAACTTAAGAGCAGGGTTTTCACATATTGCTCAATTAGAAGATTTCTGGGAGGACTGATATGAAAAATTTGAATTTAGAATAATATTGTAGTCCACGTTCACTCTGAACCAAATCATCACTCTCAATTTGAAGATGAACATTATTGGGAGGATGATAAAAAAGATGTAATAGATCCATAGTATAGTAAAGAGGTGCAAGGAAGAATTATTCCCGAGATTGATTGGAGAAAATATGAATAAGATCAAATTCAAATCCAAACTTTTCAATGATAAGGAGGACTGAGAGTGTAAGGTCCACCCCATTCCCACCTTTTCCTCGACACTCAATGACAGAGGATTAAGGGGTTTTGTAGTATCTGGATGAATGGTAAATCCCTAACGGAATTGTACCTGCATATCAGTACCTATCAACTAAGTGTTGCAATGACAGAGGTGATATCTTTGGGTTATTAATTATGTAAGTGAATCTTGGATGCAGTATGTTACCCTATAGATCATACATCCAGCTAGACTATTAAGGTTCCTTTGAGTACTTTTGTCGAAAGGATTAGATTCAAGAAGTTGAGATGTAAATGTCAAATTAGTTATGTGTTAAGTCTTAAGTTTATCTTGGATTAAATTAATAGTTGAGGTGATGATTCTAGTAACTCCTACGAGGAGGATGAGTAATGCTTTGATGATGTATTATATGGTTATACCATAGTGATGTTTTGGTGATGTTATTAGAACCCTGAACAAGGATTTGTTAGATCCTAGACTAATAGGATTATTCTGCATTATGCTTTTCTAGATTAGGAAATTTAATCATACTTGTGATAAGAATTTTATAGGACCCGACTGTTATGGTTACCCCTTACCAATATTGAACCATTGATTTATCTTAAATACTATGCTAAGGAAAATTGAGAATCTTTGGGATTAGGAGTACCATGGAGTTATGCAATTGAATTATGTAGATTGAATTGAATTGAAATAATGAATGCAATCTATATGTTTGCAAGCCTGCATTTGGATTATGATCTATATGAGGGCATTGTACTTTATGTGACTTTGATTATGCAGTAGAAATTATAACTTGTGTATATAAAATTATATGCATTCGAATTATGCACTATATGAAAGTGATTAGACATATGCATTGAATTATGAATTATGAGAAAAGTGATTGTAAGAATGCAATTAAATTCTATGTTGCAAGTGAATATCATGTTAGATATCTTCACTGCATTAGTGTTATGAGTAATTGACGATTACCTTATGATGATGTTAGATTATTGATGACCATGATTTCAATTGAATTACGAGATTAGTATGCATAAAAAATGCAATTGAATTATGCAATTGAAAGTGTATTGATTTGATTATTGTACCCTATATGATCTTATGCAGTTGAAGTTGAGCTGATTTGATAAATGTGCCTTACATGACTATATGCAATTGAATTTTGATCAAATTGAAGATGTTATATCTTATATGTTTATTTGTATTGGTTTTCTTCCTTGAATTACTGATGCTGCATTGAGGTGTTGCAGGTGGAAGGACCATGGAAATATACTCGGGGAAACCACATTGAATGCATGTGCTAACAGTAAAGCCAAGGCCCCATCTACTGAAGAGACCAGGGCCTCGTTGTGAAGTGTTTAATTCGTAACTGTAATGTGAATGTATGTGTAGGAATGTTAAGAGTTGTAATATTGTGGGCATACCTTAATTGTGATGTTAATTATGTGAGTGTCACTTGACACTAGAGTTATATGTTAACTAAGGTATGTCATGTGGTTAGAGTGTGAGAGCTAGTTCTAGAAGCTTCTTCGGGGGGGAATTCAAAGTGCATCCACTTGTCATAGGACCCCAAAGTGAAGTCACATCTTTCTTTTTCGTGCATACACTGAACCATGGTTTTTGAAAGGTTAAATGGGACCCTAGGGGGTGGTGTCATGCATTTTTAGGTAGCCCATTCCTTGTACCCATGGGTTAGGGGTATTTTTAGCATGGGAGAAGCCATATATTGACTTTTTGTCCCCTCCAATAGTGCTTATTTAACTTTGAACGAAAATGCAACTTGTCTTGTGGCCCCAGAAGTACTTCATGACCACTTTCCTTGTTTGAAGAAACCCTTGGTCACCCACTTCCAAGGACCACCTTTATGAGGTGAGGGGTGTGTAAGGCTTGGGGTGATGTCAACCTATGAGTAGGTTTAGAGGTCTTTTTAGTGGAATTTTGGAGAACATTGGGGTTGTTCACCCATTCTCTATCCTTAGAGATCACCAAAGTTAGAGGGGAAAGAAGGCTTGGAATTGGAAAAAGGGCTCAACTCTCCTACATTTTGCATTTGGACTTGAGGTTGGATATGCTCTCACTCATGTTGTAGTAGATGTATGAGTTTGTGTTTTCTTTGGCTCTCCATGGTTGGTCATGGAGGAAGCTTTGTTTTTGTATCTTTGTTGTGTTTTAGCTTCCCATGGTTGGTCATGGTGAGAGCAAACATTTCATGTGATTTCTTTTGTAATTGTTTTGGGTTGTATGCTCTTGGCTCACTCACCCATGGGAGGGAAGAGAAACCAAGAAGGGGTGTGGAAAAAGGAGGCAACTCCATGTGTAGAGTCCCCTCCATGTGTGGGGAAAGATGAAGCTTGGGTAAGTGATTTTCCCCAAGTAACCTTGCATTTAGCCCATGAGGCATTGGGGGTATAAGGAGGGAAGATAGGCCATGTGAGCCTTGTTATGAAATTGTGTATATTTTGGGTCCATGTGTGGCCTTGTTATGATATTGTGTTTATTGGGTCCATGTGAGGCCTTGTTTTCATGCAATGGTTGTCTCCATGGGTTGTCCACCCACACCCCACAAAAGAAGTTCTTGGAATTTCTTAGTTTTACCTTTGAGGGAATTTGGGTTTTACAACTGTATGTTTTCTTGTGAGTGTTTGTATATGAGTGTATGTATCCCATTTGATGTGGTTTCCCCAAGCTCGGGGGTGGCCTCATGAGAGGCCTAGGATGGGAGGTGAGCATTCCATGGTCTCCTTCCCATTTTTCTTGCAGGTATTGAAGCCTTGGTTCATGCAGGATGAAGCTTGATGGAGCCCATTCCCTGAATGTGTTTGAATGAAGAAACCACTCCTTGTAGTAGGAGCAAACTTGTGGTTTTGGATACTGCTTTCATTCTTATTATTGGAACACTATGTAATTGTGATTTGTATGGAAAGAGAGAAAATAATGTTGTTTTGATACTATCCTTCATTGTATATTTGAGTGTGTAAGTGTATTTGAAAGAGGTTATGCTACTCATGAAATGCAAAACTTGTTTCCTTTTGAAGATTGAAATGTGTAAAGTGTAATGGTAAGAGAAATACTATTTTACTCCTATGAAGATGAAAGATAAATTATATTGTGTTTTTGGTTATTTCAAATAGAAGAGAGTTATCAATGCATTATAGAATTTACATGGAAATCATTGTATATATATGTTAAATGAATTGCAAACAAAGATTAAGATTTCTATCTCTCCCTATTTTTACAAGCCAATTGGATAGCTTGTTAATGCATATTGATTTAGGAGCAATAGATCTAGTTGAGATTTTGATCTAATCTTAACATTAAATTCATTGCAATAGATGATTATGTGTTTCAGTGGATAGATTAAAATTTCATCTTTATCATATACTATGCACCTAAACCCAACAATCAAAAAATACTAACCATGTGAAAGTGTGAAGGAATCAAAATTACACTATCAAACTTAAATGAATGGGAAATATAGACCTACAGGTCTCTGGATTTTATATGGGAAATAAATCCCATACAAAATCCATACTACAGTCAATATAAAACAATATAATTTACCCACTATCTTTCTTAACAATAAAATATTAATTATATATTCCTCACCCTCATAACTCCCCCAAATATGGCGCAGAGTATAGAGGCCCTTACCTTGCAATAACTATTTTGGTCTGCTTTTGGAATAAAGCCCTGACTAGCTTATGTCATGTTGAATAAACTATTGGGCAGCATGGGATAAAGGCTGGCTTGTTTGACTCGAGGTGGGGTCCTCAACCCATGACCTCTTCAATATGCGCCAGTCCCCTTATAGACTTCATTCTTCCCTTAAACATGCGCTGATTTTGGCATGCATACTTTTCTTTCTTTTGAGTTTAGCTTTGGGTTAGGTGGGCCCCACCAGCTAGCGCTCCCTTTTTGTAGACTATCCCATCTCCCCTTCAAATATGCGCTCCCATAGTCTTACATGGGATGTTGACATCTCTTGGGGCGCGTGGATGAGGAGTAAGAAGTAATGAGGAGATAAGATGTAGGTAGGTAGGGAGTAGGTTTAGGTTGATTGGTAGTTTAGTATATTGTTAAGATAGTTTAGGGAGTTGTTAGTTGTATTAGTAAGTTAGTTAGTAATGTTTGTCTTGTTAATTAATAATAGTAATTTGTTTTACTAAATGAAATTAATACTTTTTATTAATTTATTTGTTAATTGATTTAATATTATTTGTTGCTTAATGGTTAATAATTTATATAAAATGTATATATTATTAACTAATATATTATAGTTTATTAATTAATTAATAATTATATTAATTAATTAATATACTATAATTATTGATTAATTTTTATATATATTATTTAATTATTATTATTCAATTTGATAATAATTTATATATATTGAAAATTATCAGTCAATATCTATATAAGTATATTATTTAAATATTATAGGTAATTATCCTTTACTCTTTAATAATCTATATGATTATTAAATTTAAGCTTCACAAATTTTTTGTTAATTTATTTAACGAGATCTCTTTTATTGGATTCTACCTAGTATCGTATTGAAACAAATTTTTTGATAATTTGACTTTTCTAGATGTAACAAGTAGGGTGAACTAACCTTGTTTAGTTTAATGTTTAATTAATTCATTTTAGTAAAGAATCATTCTATTAAAACAAATTAGTGATTTGTTAATCTGTTAGAGAAATTGAGATAAACCTCGTAGACATCTCCAAAGGTTAATCATGATTTGTTCATCCTAACAGCTTCGACACTCGGTTTCCTCTTCTCTCCCTAGAATGGATTTCTCATTAAAACTAAATCAGCTAGTAACCCTTGGGAACCAACGATGAATAGAATTGGTTATTTGGACTCTTTTTGAACTCTGTCATAGTCACCTATTAAACTGTATCACAAAACTTGGAAACTATTATCCTTTTAAAAAAAAAAAATTTGGTTGTGTTTTGGCCTGAACTTTTGGGCATTACAGAAAGATGGATAAGAGACCCGAGATTTTAGAAAATGAGGATCAATGATTCAGAAACATTGGCAAACATAAATGATAATTTGCCCTCACGAGATCATGTTATTTCTTCTAATGAACCTATTGACACTTGTGTTGGAGGTACTATAAAAGTAAAAACTAAAGGTTCAATTGCTAACAGATTAATGAAATCCTTTGTAAGTCATTCACCGACTCATGCTACTTAGTCAAGGAGTAAGAACAAAGGAAAGAAGAGCCCTGTCAGGAAGGTGTTTGTGGACTTAGATACCATGGAGGAGATTGATAATACAATGAGAGATGAAATCTCAAAGGTACCCATGGAAAAAATTATTAACACAAAAAAGAAATTTGAAAGCTTGCCAGATTCCACAAGTACCATGGTATTACTGAATGTGACACCAAGCCAAGTGCCTTTAGGAAAAGGTGATTCAATTAGTACTCCTCAATGATTGGAGACTTCAATTAGTAAAAAGAGAAATATTTTCCAATTTCCATACCTGTCGAAGATATGGTGAGGAAGTTCCTCAGAAAAACTCCCAAATCTAATAATTTAAAAAGTACTAAAAGGGTAGACCTGATACAGAGGATTGGATTTTAGAGGTAGCTCATCTGCTAACAAACAACAAAGTCCAAGATCCCACTTTTATGGATTTTATAGTGGAAAAGGTTGATATTTGGGATGCTTTGAGGTCCATAGATGTACATCACCTAGAGGCCTCTACCCTTGGAAGGATGAGAAGGATAAGGATATGAAGCAAGCCCTGTGCCTTATGGCCAAATATATCGAACCATTCATAACCCCAACCTACAACCTCTATCTCATCTACCCATGTCATTTGATCCTAAATCTCCAATCGACTAGAAAATGCTAGATCAAACTCAGAGGAGAAAAATGATAGATGAAGTCTTCAATAACTGGTTAGAAGGAGTAATCGAGGGGGGTACTATATATATTACTGATCTAAGAAAAGTGTATGATGTTGGATATTGCTAATGCATGGGGAGGTGATTGAGACATTTAATATTTTTAATCACTACGTTACTGAATGGGAACTCATACTTTTGTCATCTATGTTTTGTCATTGATGTCAACATATATTCCTATGAAGAGATGAGGTTGATTACCACAGTGTATGGACAATGTACGGATGTTTCAGATGCTGCAAAGTCAGATGAGAGTTCAGGAAGATGTTGTGATCTCCTATCTAAGATAACATCACATGATGTTGCATATTGGAGGAGTTATAGATGTTTTGGTGAAAACTGGTCACTAGACTGTGACAGTGAAAAATGTTAGAGTTAGTCTCAATGTTTCTGGTATATCTTCTAGATGATATGGATTCAAGGAATGTGAGCTTGAGGGATGACATATAAGGTACTGAAGGATGCTTTCTAGTCAGCGCAAGGTACAAAATGCTTGGTGATGTCAGCTATGACATGTGTTCTAGAGGTGACCTATTTGGAAGTTGACTATAGAGATGTAGCATGTATGATGAAAGGAAAATTTGAATTAAGGATGTCGGTCCTTAATTGTTGTAATATGATTATTTTATACTTGTTCTAGATGTCGTGTGTATCTTAGAAAGGGGTTATGTAATTGTTTGTAATGAGGAAAGGCTTATGGGCCAACCCATTCATAAGAATTGTAATAGGGTATAAATGAAAGGTCTTTTCTTTGGAAAAGATATGGAGGTGAAGAGGATAAAATAAAGAGTTTGTGAAAGCTGTGAGCTTGTGTCTGATATATGTAGAGCATAGGTTTATGGGTGGACTTCATTGGTACTGATCAAGCAAAGATAGTTGCTGCCGAACAGTTCAAAAGGTTGTGTATTTCTTCATATACACTTGTGTTGCGAATAGTGAGTTATGAAGGTGGATTTAACCTTCTTTGGGCAGTGAGCCCTCCCTTTTTGTTCTTGACTCCTAATAGGGTTTTTCCTCTAACAAGGACTATGTACTGTAATGTTTCAATAAGCTCCTAACATGGCTATATCTTCTAACAAGGATAACTATACTCTTAGTACATCATTTGTGGGTGCTAATTCCCACCAGGGATTTTACCTTTAACAGGGTTTCCCCGAGACCAAAATATTGTGTTATTGTGTTGGCATTCATTGTGTTCATTGGCTCTGATATTGTGGTGCTTAAAGTTTAAAGTTTAATAATATTTCATACAACCGATTCATCCCCCCTCTCAGTTGTATTGTGGACTGTTATTCCTAACAATTGGTATTAGAGCTTGTGGTCCTCAGAGAGAAATCTTAACAGCTTAAGGTGATCTTGGAGATGGCATTCTATAGGAAGGATAGTCCTAAATTTTATCCTGAAAAATTTGACAGTTGGAAAAAAAAGATGCGAACACACTTGCTATGTTTGGGCATAGACTATTGGATGATTGTAAAGAAAAAGGTATCTCTAAAGGTTGAGGGTGATTTGGGGTCAGCCACTGATGATGAAAAGAAGTTATTCTCATTCAACATGGTCGCAAGAGAAGCATTGATCAACACACTATTTGAGGATGAGTTTACTGAAGTTAAAGATTTGGATTCGGCACATGATATTTGGAATAGATTAGAGGCACTATATGAAGGAGACAACTATACCAAACAAGAGAAGTTACAAAACTAGAAGACAAAGATGGAGAAGCTACAAATGAATAAAGATGAAAGCATTAGGGCCTATGTTCAAAGGGTTACAAAAGTTGTAGTTGGAATAAAAAATTGTGGAGGCACTTATGATGAAGAAGAATTTATTGCAAAAATCCTCAGATCACTAACTCCTTACAAGTTCAAGGCTATGTCTATTGAAGAAACTATATACCTCTGACTCCAAACTTTAGCAGAGAGATGTTGATTGCAAAGCTAACTAATTTTGAAGCTGTAGAATTAGGAGAAGCTGCACCTAAAGTTGAATTTTCATTTAAGGCATCCACACACAAGAAATTGTCTACACTTCCAAGCACCAACAAAGAAGACCTAAAAGAAGAGCTTGGTGGGTATGCTTAGGAATGGGAAAAGATAATGACAGAAGAAAGGAAGATGGATGAACTTGTTGCACTGATTTCTAGAAGAGAAAAAAGAGGTAAGGGCAAGTTTGAAGGCAAGTTACCCTTGAAATGTTTTTCATGCAATAAGGTAGGTCATTTTGCATCTAGATGTCCTACAAGAGTTTCTAAGTATAAACCTAATTATGAAAAGATTAAAAGGGATAGATAATGTTATTATGCCAATGAAGGAATCTCTAATGATGATGATTTAGATTGTGAAGAGATTGGATTTGTTTCTATTAGAGATGAACCAGTACATGAAGAAAAAGCTTTAGTATCTCATGTTGACAAGAAAACTAAATGGATAATTAACAATGGTTGTTCTCATCATATGATTGGTGATAAGAACAAGTTTGTTAAATTAGTAAAGTATGATGGAGGTGTTGTGAGGTTTGGGGACAATCTCCCTAAATCTATCATAGGATTAGGATCCATTAACCTAGATGGAAATACTAATACAGACAATGTACTACTTGTTGAAGGAATAAAACATAATCTATTGAGTGTTGGACAGTTAATGGGTAAAGAATTTTAGTTAAGTTTTGTTAATTGTAAATGTTTTATCATAAGTAAGGAAGGAAAACAAATTGCTACTAGTTTGAAATCTAGAGGTAATGTATTTGAACTAAACACATTTGGAGCCTCTTATTTTGTTGCAAAGGTAGATGATAGTTGGTTATGTCATAGAAGATTTTCTCATGTTAATTTTGATAACATTATGAAGGAAAGTATGGCTAATGCAGTAAGAGATCTGCTGAAGATTGTGAAACCATCTAACATTGTATGCAGAGAATGTGTTATGGGAAAGAAGACTAGAAGTAGTCATAAAAGAAAAACATTTATATCAAAAGGCCAGTTGGATCTGGTACATACAGATCTATGTGGACCTACAAGAATAAAGTTATACTATGGTGAAAGGTATTTTATACTCTTTTTTGATGACTTTTCTAGAATGACGTGGGTCACTTACTTAAGAGAAAAATCAGAAGCTTTTGATAAATTTAAGTTGTTCAAAGCAAAAGTAGAAAATGAATCAAGTTTAAAGATCAAGTGTTTAAGGTCAAACAGAGGTGGAGAGTTTACTTCATATTTATTCAATTCATAATGTGAAGAGCATGGAATAAAGAGAAAAACATCTGCTCCTAGGACTCCACAACAGAATGGGATAGCAAAGAAGAGAAACATGACTATACTTGATGCTTCTAGGATAATGTTGATTGAAGGAAATGTATCTCACATACATTGGAGAGAGGTTGTTGGAACAACAGTGTACACATTGAACATAATTCAAATTAGAGAAGGTACAAGTAAGACTCCCTATGAATTATGATTTGATCATACTCCTATTGTAAAATATTTTAGAATATTTGGTAGTAAGTGTTATATCAAGAGGGATGATGAGATAGGGAAGTTTGATGCTAGAAGTGATGAAGGAATTTTCCTTTGTTACTCTATTAAAAGAAAGGCTTACAAATGTTTCAATCTAAGACTGAGGAAGATGATTGAAAGTAATAGTGTAAGAATAGATGAGAAGTTTCAGATACAAGAAAGAATGTATGACATTAATCAGATTTCAGAGATAAAATAAACTACTACTGCTACAAAAGAAGAAGAACTTGTTGAGGAAGAAAGTGAAAAAAAGGTTTGTGATGCTAGCACAAGTAAGGTTACTGAGACTCCTAAAACACCGAGGTATGTAAAGAATAACCATCCTAAAAATCAAATTATTGGCAATACTAGTCAGGGAGTGCTAACTAGATCTAAGGTTAGATAAGAAATTTGTTTGATTTCTCAAGTGAACCTAAAACTATAGATGAAGCATTTAAAGATGAATCTTTTATAAATGCTATGAAAGAAGAGTTAGATCAGATAAAGAAGAATAATACTTGGGAACTAGTTCCTAGACCTAAAAACAAAAATGTAATAGGAACAAAATGGGTTTTTAGGAACAAGATGGATGAAGAAGGAACTGTTGTAAGGAACAAAGCAATATTAGTGTGTAAGAGCTACTCACAACAAGAAGGTATAGACTTTGAAGAAACATTTGCTCCTATTGCTAGAATGGAGGCTATAAGATTATTCTTGGCTTATGCTACACATAAAAACTTCAAGGTGTATCATATGGATGTGAAATCTGCATTTCTGAATGGAGATCTTGAAGAAGAAGTCTACATAGAACAACCGGATGGATTTCCTCTATGTGAAGATAAAGACATGGTGTGCAAATTGAAGAAAGCTATGTATGGGCTGAAACAAGCTTCTAGGGCTTGGTATGCAAGGCTAGACAAGTATCTACTTGGGCTTGGATTCAAAAAAGGTAATGCGAACAATAATTTGTATCTAATAACTAGTGAAGATGGAATCCTGATAATAGAAGTCTTTGTGGATGATATTATCTTTGGAGGTAATGATGATCTATGTAAGAAATTTGCTAAAGAAATGGAAAGTGAATTTGAGATGTCCATGATAGGTGAAATGAAATTCTTTATTGGATTACAAATAACTCAGAATGAGAATGTTATTTTCATTTCTCAGACCAAGTATCTCAAAGAAATGCTTAAGAAATTTGGAATGGAAGATTGTAAACCATGAGGAACACCTATGGTGATTGGTAACAAGCTAACAATTGATGATGAATCAAAGTGTATTTTTCAGACTTTGTATAGATCAATGGTTGGAGGACTACAATATCTAACCCACATGAGACCAAATATTGCTAATGCAGTTGGAATTGTGGCTAGATATCAGGGAGAACCTAAAGAAACACATCTAGCTACTATGAAAAGGATATTGAGGTACCTAAGAAGAACCATAGCCTATGGTTTATGGTATGATAGAAATGATAGATTTGAACTTCATGCCTATACTGATGCTGATTGGGAAGGGAATATTGATGACATAAAAAGTACTAGTGGTGGTGCATTTTTCCTTGGAAAAAAGTTCATTTCTTGGCTCAGTAAGAAACAAGATTGTATAGCACAATCTACTATTGAATCAGAGTATGTTGTTGCTGCTATAAACTGCACTCGGATTGTTTGGATGAAAAAAATGTTGATAGACATTGGAATAACTTTTGATGAGCCTATGGTTATCCATTGTGATAACACCAGTACAGTGAGTATGTCCAAGAATACGGTGATGCACTCCAAAAATAAACATATTTCTATCAAGTATCACTTCTTGAGGGACAAGGTGGTAGAAAAGGAAATCAAATTAGAATATATCAGTACAAAAGAGAAGATTGCAGACATCTTCACAAAGCCATTGCCAAAAGATACCTTTGAATATCTCAAAGGTATGTTGGGGGTTTAGGCCCCTCCTAGTCAGAATTAAATGATGCAAAGATGCACCACTCTAGGGTTTTTCAGAGCCTTATCATAATCTGGACTGGATGTAGGGATCTACTCCTTAGGGGGAGTGATTGTGGAAGAAAGTTTATATGTGAAGGCAGTTGAAGATTCATGGAACCCTTTTCCATTGTTGTCAAAGGGGGAGTGTTGATATGAGAAAATCCCTATTGTATGGGAGAATGTATGTAGTATTACTTGGTTGCAGAACTTTGGATTGATATAACTTTGGGGATGATGGATTTTCCCATATGTTGACATCAATTCCAAAGGGGGAGATTGTTGGATACTGCTAATGCATGCGAAGGTGATTGAGACATTTAATATGTATAATCACTATGTTATTGAATGGGCACTCATACTATTGTCATCTATGTTTTGTCACTGATGTCAACATATGTTCCTATGAAGAGATGAGGCTGATTACCATAGTGTACAAACATTGTACATATATTTCAGATGTTGTGAAGTCAAATGAAAGTTCAGGAAGATGTTGTGATCTTCTATCTAAGATCACATCATGTAATGTTGCATATTGGAGGAGTTATAGATGTTTTGGTGAAAACTGGTCATTGGACTGTGATAGTGAAAAATGCCAGAGTTAGTCTCAGTGTTTCTAGTATATCTTCTAGATGATATGGATTCGAGGCATGTGAGCTTGAGGGATGAAAAATAAGGTACTGAAGGATGCTTTCTGGTCTACGCAAGGTACATTACACTTGGTGATGTCAGCTATGATGTGTCTTCTAGAGGTGACCTATTTGGAAGCTGACTACAGAGATGTAGTGTGTATGATGAAAGGAAAATTTGAATTAAGGATGTCGGTCCTTAATTGTTGTAATATGATTATTGTATACTTGTTCTAGATACCGTGTGTATCTTAGCAAGGGGTTATGTAATTGTTTTTAATTAGGAAAGGCTTATGGGCCAACCTATTCATCAGAATTGTAATAGGGTATAAATGAAAGGTCTTTTCTTTGGAAAAGATATGGAGGTGAAGAGGATAAAATAAAGAGTTTGTGAAAGCTATGAGCTTGTGTCTGTTGTATGTAGAGCAGAGGTTTATAGGTGGAATTCATTGGAACTGATCAAGAAAATATAGTTTCTTCCGAACAATTCAAAAGGTTGTGTATTTCCTCATATACACTTGTGTTGCGAACAGTGAGTTATGAAGGTGGATTTAACCTTCTTTGGGTAGTGAGACTTGGGCAGTGAGCCCTCCCTTTTTGTTCTTGACTCCTAACAGGGTCTGTCCTCTAACAAGGACTATGTATTGTAATGTTTCAATAAGCTCCTAATAGGGGAAATATCATCTAACAAGGATAACTATACTCTCAGTACATCATTTGTGGGTGCTAATTCCCACTAGGGTTTTTACCTTTAATAGGGTTTCGCTGAGACCAAAATATTATGTTATTGTGTTGGCATTCATTGTGTTCATTTGATTTGATATTGTGGTGCTTAAAGTTTAACGTTTAATAATCTGTCATAAAAATGATTCACCCCCCCTCTCAGTTGTATTGTAGACTGTTATTCCTAACATATGATAACACTGTATCGTTACCAATGAGCTAGAATTGAAGATTTCTTCTTGGAAGAAGGAAGAGACTAGGTGGATGTCAGTCGTCGCCCAAGTGAATGAAGTTAAAAAACTTAGTGTGATCAAGTTCTTAGCAGAAAAGACCATGGCTGATTTAGATGACAACGTATTGTATGTGTGTAAAAAGAGTATCGAATGGATAAATTTGATAGTGAAATAGGGCCATGAATAATCTATCAAGTTGTTGAAGGAATTGATAGAGCTCACTCTGTTTATACAAAATAATTTGAAATGCATCAATGTCAAATGCTTGAAGGATGATGGTAAGGTTCATGTGGATGCTATAGACACCAAAATTAAATCTTTCAAGGAAAATATTGATTATGTTAAAGAAAAAAATCCCTAACAACAGATGATTTCTCCAGGGTAGCCAAGATTTAATCTTTGCTAACCCTTTGTATTGATCAACTCACAAATTATCCAAATAAAGTGGTGCAAATTAGGAGGGATAAGGAGGTATGGAAGAAATGAATTGCACATATCATAATTCATAATTACACGGTGATTCATAATTTCTCTGCTACACATTTGGAGTGGAAAGTGTAACATGTCTTAGTGGTAGGAAAGAGAAAATTGGGAGGTTCTTCAACACCACAACAACCATGATCATGCCATCAAATTTGTTTTTTTAGTTATTAGTTTCTTTAGATATATCTTAGTCTAGGTTTTCAGGTGCATAGAAACTGAATCTTACTCTTGGGAAGAGTTACATAACTTTGGGTTTCAAAGACAAATGGCCTTATGAGGCTACTTATATGTTTTAAGAAGACATTGAAAAGGTCTAAGACATCTTGGAGCATATAGACTTAATACTTATATTTTGCAATATGTAATACTTTTTAAAGAAAGACTTTACCAATGAATAGAGTTGATGAATGATTATTATAGACTTAAATCTATGCGTTTTAGTTGATGAAAGTTGATTCTTATGTGAATTTATCTTTCAGCATAGTGATTGCTTTTCTTTTTGAAAATATATCATGTATTTGAGTGGATATGGTTGATTTTTAAGCTCATTTTAAGTTACGTTATTGGCATTAAAAATAGATTCTGTGTAATCTATTTTCTAGAATTATTCATACTAAAGATCACATTCATATCATGGTTATTTTTGAATGTTAGTCTTCCTTTATTACTTTCTGGTTGAAAGGATATCCAAAATTTTCTTAGCATAGCATTATTCATTGAACTTCATTTAAAGGGAGATGTACCTTAGATTCAGAGGGAAACTAATTTAGTTTGCTCAATTTTGGCTACTTATTTATTCTAAAGAAAAGGGGTTGCAGAGTAAAACTAATTGTTATTGTGAAAAGGACAAATCTGTTAACCAACATATTTTTGGTGACTCCGGTAGGGAGTCGAATAGTTATTTTTAGATCAATCGCCTAATGATGGGGAAAATGGTGCTACCCCATGAAAATATATTCCATGCTCTACAACATAGTTTTGGATTCTGAGATGAGAAGGAGGACACAATTGGCCATTTGAATTCCCTATCTTGGTACACACGTATATGTGTAGAATATTATAGAAGAGAAAGTCAAGTATTATAAAGGAATAAAATTTAGCCAAAAACCTAAGGTTTTTTCCATTTATGCAAAGGAGAAGAAAAGTAGTAAACCCAATTAGGAACCAAGCACTGAATCAAGTTCCTGAAGCCACAAAAAACCAAGAGAAATCTAGAAAATAATAAATAATTGTATCTCCATAATTCAACAGTCTGGAGTTTAGAAGATATACAAGATCCTTGAGGAGAGAAGGGGTTATGGATCCAATTTTCTAAGAATTATAAAATATAATATTTTCATATAATCCAACTCCCACTAGAAGAGAAAGAAGAAGACCTCCTTCTCAACCAAAAGTCTCTGGGTCCCCCATTTGTCAAGATTTAACCCTTCACGGTGCCATTCTTCCTATTACTATAAATATCACACCTTTTACTCCTCCAATGGATCAACCCCGAGGAGTAGTTGTGGGACCTAAGAGCTTAGGAGCTAATATGAATTATTTACCAAAAGGAGCTAGGTAAAATCTATCAAAATTTAATGGAGATGGAAAGGTATCAATGAATGAACATATAAATAATTTTTCTATGGTATACGATGTGTTAGGGGTTCAACATCAAGATGTATACATAATGCTCTTTGTACAATCCTTGACTGAAAGTGCACCATAATTTCTCTCTCACTTGTATAATGGTTCAATTTCAAATTGGAATGATATGAAAATTCCATTTGAAAATAGGTTTAAAAGCGTGAAAGATGAACACTCTCCTTTCTCAACTGGATCAGCTTAAGATATAAATACATGAACCTATGAGAGACTTTGTGGAAAAATATAATAAGACTATTAACAAGATCTCAATTGCAAAAAGACCCATTGCTGAAAATTAGAAGTGCTTCTTTCTCAACTCCATGCCCTCTAATATTAGCTTTCATCTTAGAAGAGAAAGAATAGAAGATTTGGAAATAGTACAAACATCGACTATTGAATTAAAAGATGATCTTATTATAGTGAGAAAGTGGAAAATAGAGGTTCAAATACCCCATGCTAAGGCTTCATCTTCTTCTGATCCTATGCTCCAAAGATTAGCCAATGATATCATTTGTTTAAAGAGACAAATTCCTAAGGCTAGTACATCCTTCCCACAACCGTATCAAGACATCTCAAGAATAAATCCCAATGAATAGACAAATACCATCAACAAGACATTGCAACTTCCACCAACACAACAAAGGTTGGTGATTGAACCCTCTCATGGGAAAGGTAACATTTGTATCTTTCATTTGATTAGTGATCATGATGGAAATTCATGTCCGGAGATGGTTAGGCATATGCAAAGGGATATTACAAAAGAAATGGCAGAGGAAGTTATGGGAGATGAAAGGATCTCTAAGAAACCTGGTGACTCTGTGATTCACTTCCTAGAATATGATTCGGATTCAAAAAGAGGAGGTGATATATTGGTTAATTTAGAAGATCCTTCATGTGATGTACCAACTAGAATTCGATGCAATCTTAAATCCCCAAGAAATGCATCTTGTCTAGAAGTGCCAGTCAAAGGTAAGGAACTTTTAGCTTAAGCTCCTAGTAGTGGTTCAAAGGTTTCTAAGGTTCAATTGTTAAAAAGACCTGATCCTGATACTTCTTTTGATATTGTTGATTTTTTAAATCCTCAAGGATACAAATATCTTCTTTTGAATACCTTAAGTTGAAGCTTAAGGAGTTAGACAAACTAGTGAGATATGTCAAAGGTGATAATTCTATGACATAGTATAATAATCAATAATTTTTTAATGTTGAATCTTCTAATGTTGAATTATCTACTTCCTCATATGAACCATCTAGATCTATATTTGAATTAAGCAACAATACATTTATTGAATCTTATTACAGGTCAAATGTGAATCCTCACCATTTTTATGTCTCTTTGTTAATAAATGGTCATAAGCTCAGTAATTTCAATATAGACTTAGGTTCCTCTAACAACATTATGCCCTCTTCTTGTAGCCAAATCTCTAAACCTACCCCTCACTAAAACATCTGGTAGATGTTACTCCATGGATGCTAAAAAAATTCCTTATCTAAGTCAAATCAAAGATGCACAATCTTCCCTTGCATCCTATCCTAGTAAAAGATTGAAATTAACTATTCTAGTGGTTGATATTCCCACTAGTTATGGCATACTACTAAGTAGAACCTTTTTTAAAGACCTAGGTGGGGAAATTAAAATGGATTGGTTAGAAGCAAAAATTCTAGTGGGGAAGGAAAAAGTTAAATTGAAACCTAAGACAATCTAAATTCACTGTATTTCCATTTGATGATCCTAGAACCCAAATATTCTATTAAGAATATGAATTTGGAAACTATATGATGTTTTCTAAAAATGAAGAGAAAGAACTAGCACCCGAACCTACCGATCTTGAGGATGTTTGGACCATGGAATTTGACGGTAGTTTCTCATCAATAGGTTCTAGAAAAGGTGTAGTTCTGATCTCTCCTGAAAATGAGAAATATCATTATCCAAAAAAATGGAGTTTGAAAACACCAATAATATAGCAGAATATGAAGCCCTATTATTGGGATTGGATGAAGCTAAAAAGAAAGGAATAAAGATGCTCAGAGTGAAGGGTGATGCTGAATTGATTATCAAGAAAGTAAGAAACATTTTTACTTTGAAGAATTAAAGATTAAAACATTATATAAATAGAGTTTGGGATGGAATTCAAGGTTTTGATGCTTTTTCTATTGAAGTAATTCCTAGAGATCAAAATACTAGGATAGATTCCTTGGTGGTATCAACCCCTCTTCTTCCCCCTCATCTTGATTTTAAAGAAGACACGTACAAGATAGAGATGATTTATCGACCTAATGTCCCAGATAATTCTAAATTTTGGTAGGTTTTTGAGAATGATAGACAAATTAGGAACTTTTTGCAGAGTGTAGAAATTTTTATGAAAACTTTATTTGAAGGTTCTGAATCAAAATGCAATGATTTATACCCTAATGCAAGAGATGATCTAGGCAAAGACATAATCCAATCAAATGGGAACAAAACTTTGAAAAGCTCAGTGTCCTTTGAGAATTTGTTTGATCACCATGATAGGTATATTAAAGATAAACATACTCCAACTACTAGTGATCCTGGAGGTTATGAAAAGGTGAATATTGGAGAAGAAACTTACCTGAAGTTTATTAATGTGGTTAAGTGTTGTACACCTGATGAAAAACATAGATTTGTTGAAATTTTGATGAACTATAAGGATGTCTTTTTTTGGTGCTATGATGAATTAAAAAGTTTCAGGGAAGGCCAGTTCCAACATCACATTCCTTTAAAACCAAAAGTAGTTCTAATTAGTCAAAGGTTAAGAAATTATAATCCAAAGATTGTAGATGCTATGTTTAGGGAAGTGGACAAAATGTTGAAAGCTAGGATTATATATCTAATTCATCATTCAATGTGGGTGGCAAGTATTTTTCCTATATGGAATAAAAATGGGGAAATAAGGACCTGTGTCAGATTTAGGAACTTGAACCAAGAAAGTATAAAAGATAATTATCATCTACCCATCATAGACTATATCCTGTAGATAGTTGTTGGATTAGAGATGATGTCCATGTTAGATGAATATCAGGTTACAATATGATAAGTGGAGCTAAAAAGGACCAACATAAAACTACCTTCATTACCCGATGGGGAACTTTTGCATATAAATGTATGCCTTTTGGTCTAATTAACTCTAGTGCAACTTTCCAAAGGGAAATTAACTTATACTTTGGTCATTTGAAAGATAAAATAATTCAATATTTTATCCAAGAGGAGGAAAAATAGTTTGAGAGACTTGAAAATTGTTTTGCAAAGGTGTAGAGATCATGGAATCTCCCTTCATACAAAGAAATTTGTTTTATGTGTTATAGAAAGAAAGTTTCTAGGGCATCTAGTTTCAAAGGACATCATGACTATTGATCTAGATAGAGTTAAGGTGATTCAATAGTTAATTCTTTCATCTAACAAGAGTGGAGTTAAATCCTTCTTCAGGTAGGTGAAATTTATTAGGAGGTTCATACTAGAATTTGCTGAGATCACAACACATATTGTAGGGATGATGAGTGAAAAGTAGGTATTTCTAACCAAGTATGTTCAAAGACATACAAATGGGTAGCTAATTGTGAAAAGTGCAAATTGTTTTTAGGAAAGCCACAATTGGAAACGTTACCACTTAGGTCAATTTTCATAGATCAACCCCTCAAACAATGGGTTTTAGATTTCATTGAGCCTCTTACACCTCCCTTGAGTGTGTGACACACTCACATTCTAACAATAACTAATTATTTTACAAAATGGGTAGAGGCAATCCCAATGAAGAAGACTACTTCATAAGTTGTTTGTAACTTTCTAAAAGAAACAATACTGGTACATTTTGGAGTACCTTAGAAAGTTGTAACATACAACACTACTAAATTTACTTCAACTAAACTAGCTATGTTTTTTTATGATCATAGTATTTCACTTTCTCATTCATCATATTATTATCCTCAAGGGAACGAGATAGCTGAATCCAACAATAAAAATTTAATAGTCCATTATGAGAAATTTGGTAAGTGATAATTCAAAAGATTGGGATAAAAGGATTTATGAAGCACTTTGGACTGACTATATAATGGAAAAGAAGGCAATAGGAATGACATCTTTTGAACTAGTATATGAAATAGGAGGTCAGTTTTCATTGCCTCTAGAGTTGACTGTGACCAAGTTACAAAAGGTAATTGAAGATCAATACTTTCAAAATTCTTTGGAGAAGAGGGTGATGTACCTAACCAAGATAAAGGAGGAGAGGAGTGAGTTGGTGGAACATATTACAACTCAATGTAAGGATCAAGTTAAAAGATCTTTGATAGAAAAATCAAATGCATGAAGTTCATGCAAGGAGATCAAATATTGTTATGGGATAAGAGGAGGGAGCCTAAAAGAGCTCATGGTAAATTTGATTCTCTCTGGAAAGGACCATTTAAAATCCATCAGGTATTGGGCCCTAACTCTTTCAAATGGAATACCCAGATGGAACTATTCCACACCTAACTTATAATGGTTATGATCTTAATCTCTATCAATTATTAAAAAAAATTCCCTTGTTCTTGTACATAGTCCTTTGTTTTGTTGTGGTGTTGTCATCATTTTTGTTTGTGTAATTTTTGGTGTGTCTCGGTTCTTTTTATTTATGTTTTAATCTTTGTGAAACCATAGATCCTAGGTTTATTACCTAGTCCTTCACAGTCCCAGTCCCTAGTCAAAGCTTATTATTGCCCCTATTTTTGTGCACGTTAAATTTTTCTATAGTTCTCCTTTGAGAAAAAATAGAATACATTAGTTCTCCTTTGATAGGCATTCTTTTTCTTAACTTATTGTCTTGTTATTGTGGAGCCCTTTCATTTTCAACCTTTTTGTATACCAAAGTTTTTACTTTTGAACCTTCCTATTGAACCTGTATGTAAAGTTCAAAAGTTCATTGGTTCAAAGTTCATCCTCCCTGTGTATATTTTTCAGTTCCTTCAAATCTCAAATTCTTTGCTAAATTTGAATTTGAGATATGTCAAGAAATATTGGTGGATAGTGAACTTGAACCATTGTATCTTTTATTTTGGTTCAAAGTTCAAGGTTCATCCTACATGTGAATATAAAGGTGAGTAATAGAGGAAAATGATTGAGGAAAGGGGAATATTCTAGACATCACGATAGTTTAAATTTTTAAAACTTCTGTGAATAAAGAGTAATCATTATATGGTAAAGGGTTTATTTGGGAGTGATTAATAATTAATGTGAGTGTCATAATTATGTCATTTCAAGATTAATTTGGCACAAATGAATTGGCATTTGAAGTATGGAAGTATAGTATCCAGATTTTATGCCATTTAAGCAACATCAAGTGAGCTATTTTGTCATCAAAAGACCATTAATCATCAAGTGAGAAAAACAACACTGGAGTTAAGGAGTTTTCTTCCTCAAAATTAGCAGGTAATTCAAATTTTATGGCAGGTGAGTTCTGATACTTCCTATCATCATCACTATTTATTTGTTGTAGAAGGAAGTTATTAGGTAAAAACACAAACCTGTGTCACACTTTTATAAAGGAAAAGACTAACAACATGAAAATTGTTCAACTTCAATGACATAAAAGTGGCTTTTTTGTTTGGAATTTGAAAATGACGTAAACTAATGAAATGTATAAAAATGGATGAATTTTATCATTATTATTTTTAATGTTTTCTTTTCATAAGAATTGGTATGTTTTTCTAATTTTTAAAGCTATTTTTTAGTTGCTAAAAAATGCTGAAAATCAAGAGGTCAAGTTCCCACCAAAAAATTATATGTAAATAAAATTTTTTTCCTCTGATTTCAAAATATTTTATAGATGACATATATATCTAGTGCATGAAAAATGAAAAATTGGGTTCTGACCTAAATTTTCTCTTTTATGACAATTCAAATTCTAAATCACCTAAAATGAACAGTTTCATCTCCCACCATATTTTTCATTACAAATCTATCCCAATAAAAAAATATACATTCTCAAAGAGGACTCTCTCCTCTAGTGAACCATATGTTTTTCAAAATTTTCTTTTATGATTTACTATTTTTTCTTTCTCCAAATCAACATCTTCTCGACTGTTAAAATACCTACTTGTAGTATTTTTTAATTACAATATACTTTGTCTAATTAAAACACTATAACATCCATATGAACATATTCTTGACTATGAGCTCTACAAAAGGGTATTTTAATTTTTTTTTAAATATCATTAAAAAGAGTAGGAGTTATTGAAACATCACTTTCTAAAATAATTTTATTTCTTTGGTAATTGAACCCAAATTGGTATAAAACATGCATTTAATAGACATTTCCAATTGGAATTCATTGAAGCACTTATCTAACTTAGCTAGAATGAATCTAGCTTGACTATATGTTTGACAAAAAATAATTTTTAGTTAGAAATAATCAAATTTAGCAGTGCTGATAAGTTAGCCAGAAACATGACACAACTTTGTGCTTTTCTTAGCTGGCTTCGTTATTTCATTTCATGTCTGTTCAAAACTGCCGCTATGAGACCTGCTTGTCAAAGTTTAGAGTAGGGCTCTGGTCTTATGTATTCTTTGCTAGAATTTGGGGACACCACTTTAGTTCATGCTAGTCTAGAATATTTCTTAGAAAGAGATAAAAACACCACAAACTCCCCTATGATGTAGAAGATAGTTGATAGTGACCTTATAGAAGCAACAACTTTTCCCACAACTCTGTAGTGTCCAAAATTAGTTTCTGAATGTATGAATGGATATGAACTAAAAAATAGATGTATTATGGCTGAAAATGGTGGTGTATTATTTCCCATTAAAGAAGAAACTATAATGGCTACCATGAAAATATTTCCAAAGGAACCTTATGCAGACTAGAATATCACCACGTCTTACTACTACTATGTGAAGATAAAGAAATATAGAAGTGTGATTGCTATAAATTGGCTTTTGAAATTACAAAAAGGTGGTTCAAGATTGTCTAGTTTGTTAACTAGAGAAAAATTCATAAAGGAAGTTAGGGATATTGTAATTATGTTGCATAGGGTCAAAGGTAGTCAACAGACATTTTTCTGGGAATACTGGATGTAATTCTTCAACCAAGTAATCCTAAAAGGAGAATAATACTTAGATTGGGCAAAAATTATAGCCAAAAGATTGCATGAGGGTTTGAGTAATTATCTGGGAAATAAATTATTTTAGATATCCTCTTACCTCTTTTACTACCTAGCATTCACAATAGATTGACAAGGCCTATATCATGATCGTGGGTAGATGGGATGAAAATTTATGAATATTGCCCTCATTTGTAGATGCATATTAGTTAGGAGAATTATACAAGAGTTAATGATGTTTTTACTTGAAGAATGATTCATGAATTGGAAGGGAATGTTAATAAGAGAATATCAGATGAAGCCATGGAGTTGTTGAGAACCTATGTAAGCTACTTCATTCAATTTCTCAGGTTTAAATACATTAGAGTTGATGGTTTTGAAGGTGAACCAGTCAAGTTACCATAGTATGCCTTAGATTGTTTTGTGCTTATTAAAATTTGTAGACAATTAGCCCATATTGAAAAGAAATTTGTAGCAAATAAAAAATTAGGTGTCTTGTTCCCTATTGAATTGGGTTAGTATACATGCAAATATATCCCAAATGCTCTGATCTTGGAAACAAACTTTAAAATGTTCAATCTACAATATTACATAGCTCAACCAAAGTTTGATAGTAAAGGTTTTGCACAAGATCATTTGAACTTAGGAGTGGGGTTTTGACATATTCCTCAATTAGAAGATTTATGGGAGGACTTCCATGATGAATTTGAAGTTAGAAGAAGATTGTTGTCCAGGTTCACTCTGAACCAAATTGTCACTCTAAGTTTAAAGATGAACATTCCTAGGATTATGGATGATGGAAAAGATGTAATAGATCTATAGTATATTAAAGAGGTACAAGGGAAATGTATTCTTGAGATTGGGATTAAATATGAATAAGGTCAAATTCAAATCTGAACCTTTCCAGTGAAGGTGGACTGAAAAATGGCTAAGAGACCTAAGATTTGGGAAAATGAGGATTAGTGATTCAGAAGCATTGGCAAACATAAATGATAATTTACCCTCACAAGATCATGTTATTTCTTCTAATGAACCTATTGACACTTATGTTGTAGGTACTATCAAAGTAAAAACTGAAGGTTCAATTACTAAGAGATCAAATAAATCCTTTGTAGGTCGTTCACCTACTCATACTACTCGGTCGAGGAGTAAGAAAAAAGGAAAGAAGAGCCTTGTTAGGAAGGTGTTTTTGGACTTTGATACCATGGAGGAGATTGATAATATAATGTGAGACTAGATCTAAAAGGTATCCATCACATAAATTATTGAGAAATAAAATCATTCTAAAAACCTGTTGGATTCCACAAGTAACATGGTAGTATTGAATTTGACACCAAGTCAAGTGCCTTTAGGAAATGGTGATTCAACTAGTATTCCTTAATGGTTGGATACTTCAATTAGTAAATATAGAAATGTTGATCCAATTTACATGCCCATTGAAGATATGGTGAGAAAGTACCTCGGAAAGACTCCCAAATCTAAGAAGTTGAAAACCACTTCCAGGGTAGACTTTGACCTAGATACATGAAATTGGACTCCAGAGGTAGATCATCTGCTGACAAATAGTGACTTGTCCAAGATCCTACTATCAAGGATCTTACAATTGAAAAGGTTGATCCTTATGGATGAATATATCAAATCCATTCATCATCCTAGCCCATAACCTCTATCTCAACCATTTCATTTGATCATAAATCCTCAATCAACCAAAAAAGATAGATAAAATCTAGAGGAGAAAAGTGATAGATAAGGTCTTCAATGACTGGTTAGAAGGAGTAATCTAGGGGGGTATTGAATATATTACTGATCTAAGAAAAGTGCATGATAAAATTGTAGTTATTATCAAGGAGTTGGAATGGGAGATTGCCTCTTGGAAGAAGGAAGAGACTAGGTGGATGGAAGTCATCACCCAAATGAATGAAGTTCATAAATATGGTGTGATCAAGTTCTTTGAAGAAAATATTGTGGCTGATTTAGATGGAAGTGCATTGTATGCATGCAAAAGAGTATTGAATGAAGAAATTCAATAGTGAAATGGGGTCACAAAGAATTTGTCAAGTTGTTGAAGGAATTGATAGAGCTCACTCTGTCTATGAAAAATTATTTGAAATACATCAGTATAAAATGCTTGAAGGATGATGGTAAGATCATGGAACTTACATACACCATAATTTAATCTTTCAATGAAAAGATTGATTATGTTAAAGAAGCAAAATCCATAACAATAAATGATTTCTCTAGGGTAGCCAAGATTGAATATTTTCTAACCCTTTGTATCGATCAACTTAGAAATCATACAAATAAAGTGGCATAAGTTAGGAGGGATAAGGAGGTATGGAAGAAACAAATTACACATATTGGACTTCCTAATTACATGGTGATGCAAAATTTCTCTGTTGTGCATTTAGGCTGCAAAGCACAATGTGTCACTATGACAGGATAGAGAAAATTGAGAGGCTCCACAATGCCACAACAACCATGATCATGCCATTAGATTTATTTGTTTACTTATTAGTTTCTTTAGGTATATCTTAGTTTAGTTTTTCAGTTGCATAGAAACTAAATCTTACTCTTGGGAAGAGTTATGTAACTCTAGGTTTCAAAGATAGTTGGCCTTATGAGGATATTTATATGTTTTAAGAAGACATTGAAAAGATCCAAGAAAATTTGGAGCATATAGACTTAATACTTATATTTTGTTATATGTGATACTTTTTAAAGAAATAATTTATCTATAAATAGAGTTGATAAATTATTACAGACTTAAATCTATGTGTTTGAGTTGATGAAAGTTGATTTCTATGTGAATTTATCTTTCAGTGTAGAGATTGCTTATCATTTTGAAAATTTATCATGTATCTCCGTCGATATGGTTGGTTTGAAAGCTCATTTTAAGTTAAGTTATTGGCATTAAAAATAGAGTTTGTGTGCTCTAATTTCTTGAATTATTCATACTAAAGATTGCACTCATATCATGGTTTTGTGTGAATGTTAGTATGTCTTTATTACTTTCTGATTAAAAGTATATCCAAAATTTGCTTAACATAGCATTATTCATTGAAAATAATTTAAAGGGATTCGTACCTTAGATTTAGAGGAAAAATAGTTTTAGTTTGTGCAACTATGGTTGTTTGTTTTTTCTTAAGAAAGGGGGTTACAGGGTAAAATTAATTGTTATTGTGAAAAGGACAAATATGTTAACAAACAAAATTTAAGTTATCTTTTTGTGAGATATTGATGAAATGAGTGGAGGATAATAAAATAAATATTTATTTATTTTAGGTGGTTATGTGTGGAGAGTTTAATTAGTTTAAATTAATTAGAAAGGTCCCTTGAGAAGAGAAAGGAAGGGGAACATGTTATGCAATACAACTTGCAAGTAATCTAGTGTTTGATATAGCATCCAAAATTATATACCAGGAAATAAAGACCATGGTGATATAGTATGTCAAATGAATAAAGGATTAAAGGTCACAAATAAGCCTATGACAATTACACAATGATATAAAATATCATGATGTCATTGTGACATGTATGTTGCAAGGACTAATACAAATGCATGACAAAATGAAAACACACACACAATGAAAAGATGACATGTTGAGAAACTATTTAGAATACACTTATCATTGAAAATCTAAACAAAAATATACTCATCCAAGTAATGTTTTAATGAAAAATGGGCACAAAAAATTGAAATAAAATGCCAAAACACACTGTTTCTAATGAATTGTGCATTGAGAGTGATTGAGGGATGCATGGAGGGGAATAGTCATGCAAGCAGTTGAGAAAAAACAACCCAAGAATGATATTATGAAAGATTTGATTTATATGTATTTAGAAGGCTTTCTTATGTAGACAAGAAAGTGAAGAAGGTAGAGAATCATGACTAACTTTATGTACATATATGTGACAATTATGAGTACACTTAACAAGTGCATAGGAAACTTCCATACGTGTTTGCAAGAGACACCTCACTAAGATAGTAAACACGTCTCAACAATGTGTGGTGATACAAATCTCAAAATAAACTAAGTAAATTTAATTCAATGTAAACATGCCACCCTAGGAATTGGTTAACTACTACTTAATTATGAAATGACTCAATTTACACCAATAATGATATTTTTCAAGAAATCCAAAGCTCACATTAGTTATAAGATAACTATTCAAGACTATAGTGAGGTATTTAGTGCCACCTCCCCTATATAAAAGGCAACCATAGTAAGACCACTAAAGTTTTCCATAAAAGGGTCTCAATTATGTCTTTAGGACAGTTCCATCCATTAGATACCTTGTCCAAACACCGAAAAACTCCAAAGAGACTCTGCTCAACTTATTGGTATATAAGGTTCATTTCTAATGTGAGATCCCTTTAATTGGTGGGATAAGTCATTATATGAATACCAAAACCAACTTAGAAAAGATGTAGTGAAATATTTAGAGAAGAAAGTTTCATAGAGTTCTTAGGAAAATAAGTCCATGATGATATCTAGGGCTAGTTGCAATGTAGTAATAAAATGTGAACTCTATCTTCAATAAATATAAACTTTATTAGTACATAGTCAAGATTTTAAGAAATTATTGTCATCTTTTTCTACTTATGTTTGATGACAAAAAGTGTATTGGCTAATAATCTCTTTCATGTGTTTTTTGCATCGAATATATATATAAGGTAGAAAATTGGTTCACTAAGATGCACAAAAAAACTAGGAAGGTTAAGCCTATATTCCACTTACAGTGGAAGGAAGATGATCCACTAGGCCTCAAGAGAGATGAATATCTAGGAGGATGTAATGATACTTTTCTATGAGTGGAAGCTACTATGGATTTGTGGATGGAAGAACCTGAGATTGGAGGTCAAATGGAATGAATTGAGGGTTTTTGTGTTTATAGGAAGGCTGAGAATATAAAGACATATTCTGGAAAGGATTTGAAACTAGAAAATTGCAACTGACTTGTGATTTAAATTTGACACTGAAATGAAAAGAATGAGGTGTCCTACTCGACCCATTTTTGAGAACAAGGTGCCTACCTTGATTAGGTGTCAGTAGTTTGATGAAACACATTGCCGAATGTAGCTCTTCATCCAATCATTTTTTTTTTTCGGACATCCATTGCCTATAGTTGTACACAGAAAAGAGGGAAACTGTAGTACATAGAAAGGAGTTTTCTTAAGTCAAACCCTAATTTAGGAAATAACCTTGAATTGAAAATAAATAGAAATATAATTGAAGAAAAATAGAGGTTAGATCTAAAAGATAAAGTGTTTATACCTCCAATTGATGATGCAATACTCTTAGGATAAGTTCTCCATGTGTTGGTGGAATAACATGATTAAAACACCATAAAATTTTAAAAGAACACTTTAAGATGACTTGCAGTAGCTTGTTGCCCCTTCAATCATATCTTCTCTTGAAGTATTCATATGCTAATGAGATGAGATGATTTTTTATTGATTGAATGTGGATTAGATGAATTGGCCAAATGAGGGAGGGTAGATTTATTTTATACCTCTCACAACATTTCAAGGAGTAAAACTTGGAGTAGGTTGATGCAGGATTAGAATTCACACTCAACCAACCTAATTTTATCTTCTTATAAAAAATGTGAAAAAGATGACATTTATGACATACCTTAACATACATGTGATTGCTACGTTGGATAAACCATTCATAACCTTCAAGTTCACCAATAACAATAAAATGAAAAGAAGAGTTGTTTGGGAGCATTCGTATAGGGGCTAGTATGACTTCTCAATTATAGGTACATCAAGATCATCTTCATCATCATCATCAGTTGTGCCAATACCATCATCTTGATCATCATGATTAGTTGCGCCAGTACCATCATCTTCAATTGTGTTATTTGCCACAAGATTATCTTATTCCATGGGGTCATTATCTTCTGCTTCGATATTCACACCTCCATGTTCCCCCAGTTGGAAATGCACATCCTCCAGATTGTCATGGTTCATAACATGAAACCCAGGATGGTTCAACTATATCAAAATGATGACCTTAAATTAACCATGACCATGATGTCATCATCAATTAATTTATTATGTATATAAATTGTTGAAATAATATATTAAAATACATACCAATGGACAGAATTCGTTTCCCCCTTCAATGTGACCATGTTGCTCAGCTATTTTGATTAGATATCTTTGAGTATTTAAGCCCTTGAAAATTTTGCAGGGACAATAAAATTTTCCATCACCTTTTCTTTTCAAGTTAGACCACAATATAGCAATTGTCTCCTTATTTTATTCTGGGTTGATATTGTCAGTCATTGTCTTTCTTCACAAACAAAAAATCAGGCTATAATTATACCAAAATATCATCTCCTATACTTTGAATTAAGATATTAATGTTTTCATCTATCAAATATAAAAATACTAGCATTAGTAGTATCTTGTATATAGAATTATTAGTATTTCTTTACTCCCTTCTAATTTACTATATTGTCAAATTGTGATAGTTAAATAAATATCTTCTCAAACAGTCACAAAAATAAACCAAAATAAAGTGTTGCTTATTCCCTATTCTTTTGGATACACTTAGGGCACTGATTTATTTATCTAGTTGGGCTAATATCCATTGTGTGCAAAGATAATTGAAGATATAATTTAATTGGTTAAGGACAAGGTGGAAAGTTGATGCATGGTAAGGTGATGATAACTCAAAGTGTACGCATAAATATATTTTGTGAATTTGTAAGTTTGACCTTGAATGGAATGACTCGTTACTTGTACATTGACTAGAATGTTGATGGAAGAAGGATGATTTTTTTGCACCCTACAGATACAGTCACTGAACAATCATTTTTTCAACTCTTATTTTTTTCAAATTTAAGATTTTTTGTTCACTTAGAATAGTAAACTTACTTCTTGTATTTATATACAAAGTAAACATGATAGAAAAATGGTAACCTATTTATTTTAAATGGAATACACCAAGGAGTATCATCAGAAATATTGACTGTTTACAATCATGAACAGTAAACCTAAATCAAATAGCTCATTTTTTTTATCAGTATGTGTAGTATCTCAATATCAACAAATGTGTAGTCTTAGAACTGTCCATTTCTCTATGTATATAAAAAATGAATGAAATATCAAGATGATTGGGATGATGAAATTTACAAAGTAAGGAAAGGTGAGAGGATCAATCAAATAGTCACAAAAAGAAACACGCTTTGTCAACTTTGTTCAAAATCCTATCACCAAGCACAGACATAGGAAACCAAAAAGGGACAAAAGATAATAAATAAGAAAAATCATTCAGACTAGAGAAAAATCATTAAGATTATACAAAATCAAGTTCTAGAAATGGACGGTTCTAATGCTTTTACATTACAACAATCGATCATTCATCACTTGGTACTTCTTGGTGTATTCCATTTAAGTATTGTGGAAGCCATTGTATGGGAGAAGAGGAGGATCTACAAGCACTGTACAGTCTGTGGCTTTATAAGAAAGCATTATATTTATCATTTGGATGTCTCTTTGCATGGTTTTTACATTGCTGTTGATTTGAACAAGTTCCAAATGTGTTGAAGAAGGTTTGAACATCAATTTTTAAACATTCTTCAATGCAATAAAAACATAATGAAAATCATTAAGAGAACGTTGAGTAATAATAAGGAAGCATGGGATTCAAAATTAAATTTAGCTCTCTATGCCAATAGAGTGACAATAAAAAAGTCAACAGGGTTTGCTCCTTATAAACTAGTCTATGGAAAAAAGGCAAGATTGCCATTGAATAGTTACTTCGAGTTTTTCATGTGCATATATAATGTTGGATGTTGATGGTATTGTCTCATGGGAAAAACTTAAGGGTCATCAATTTGAAGAATTGGAACAATGTAAATCCAATGAAAAAATGGTAAAAAAACCAAAAATTGCTTATATCGACATAAGTTATCCCAATCAGGATAGGTCACAATAGCAGCAGTCCAATAGGAGAGAAAGAAGTGGTCATATTGTCGGGCTAACAATTACCGATAGTCTTAGGAATTTTGAGCAGTGACATAACTCATACCGAGAGTTATATCAGGAATAGAAAAGCATCGACAAAAGAAAACATCAATTACTCTAATCCTCGTTTGAAACTTCAGGATATCTTTGGGTGATAAACCTATTGGAGGAAAAGGGAGAACAATAAGGAACAATTTTGAGCATCCTGGTTGCCGATGAAGTTATCAGAGAGGCTCCAATTTCATCAGGAGAATTTGTAGGTCGACAGAAGAATAATGTGCCTATCCAAATGGCCGATAGAATCATTGGTGAAATTTACACCAATTCAAAATGTTTATAACAGATCAGTGACACATATGGTGATGTTTTCATCAGGAAGGAATGGATAGTGTGTCAACTTGTAATCAAGATTCTTTATCACCAATAAGTTGATCAGGAAAAGATGTGGCAATATAATGAACAAGTTAATTAGAGAATGCATAACCTAATGGTGGGAGAAATACCATTATACTGAAATAACTTGTGATGATAAGAAATTGTTAATTCACGGGTTTGAATTCCTAAGAAAATTGGACGCCATTAATGAACTTTGGAGAAAAAATAGAGTTGTTACACGAGGGAAATAATTATAAGATTAAGAGGATCCCAACAGTTCCAAGTAAAAACTTGCATCAACAGGATATTGCAGAGAGGTTATATGAAAAATTTGGGAAGCCATGGAACCTTCAGGATCATCCAAAAAGAGGAACCCCACAATCAAAAACATGAAACCAATAAAAAACTACTAACTTATGGTTACGAAGTAGGGATAATTGGGGCATTTAATGCAGTTAAAGCCTTGCATAATAGTTGCACATTACAAAACTTGATTGGGACAATGGAATTTAAAAAGTAGGGAAAGGTGAGAGGATCAATCAAATAATCACAAAAAGAAACACGGTTTGTCAACACTATTCAAATATTTTGTCACCAAGCACAGACATAGGAAATAAAAAAGGGATAAAAGATAAGAAATATGAAAAATAATTAGGACTATAGAAAAATCATTAAGACTATACAAAATCAAGTTCTAGAAATGGACGGTTTTGATGCTTTTCCATTACAACAATTGAACATTCATGATTTGGTACTTCTTGGTGTATTCTATTTAAGTATTGTGGAAGCCATTCTATGGGAGAAGAGGAGGATCTACAAGCACTGTACAGACTATGACTAAATAAGAAATCATTATATCTATCATTTGGATGTCTCTCTACATGGTTTTTATATTATTGTTGATTTGAACAAGTTTCAAATGTGTTGAAGAAGGTTTGAACATCAATTTCTAAACATTATTCAATGCTTTGAAAGATAATATTATCCAAGATGTATGCTAAAAGAAGCCTCTTATCAAACATGTATGCTAAATGAAGCCTCTAATCACACAACCAATGAATAAGAATTGATTAGAGAAGGTATATGTACATGTGACAAACATGTAGATTTGACCAAGCATTACTGGGAGCTAGACCCCACAATAAATGGACTTGTGATGTTTTTAACAATAGTACATTTGTTGTAGTGTAAGCTCCCAGTAGTGCTTAGGAGAATCTTCATGTTCATCACATGTGTATATACTGTCTCTAGTCACACAACCAATGAGTAAAATTTCAAATGCCAATTTCTTTAAAGGCATATGCATAGATGAAAAACATGAAGATTTGACCAAACATTATTGGGAGCTAGACCCGACAACAAATTGACTTGTGATGTTTTTTACAATAGTACATTTGTTGCAAGGTAAGCTGATGAAGGGTGCTCCCCTTAATACCACAAACACATAACAGATATAGAGAAACAACAACAATATGCAAGAACAGAAAATTGGCTTCTTATTATCTCCACAAATGTGGAATTACAAACTTTCAGAATTACAATATGCAAAGCCACATGGGCATTTCCTTACAATATTCTGTAGGACAAAGCCTCGAACTATTACCCAGATCTACTACCCAGAACTATTCTGAACTGCCTAAGACAATAATACAGCCTTCCTTATATAGGCAATTTTCCACCGCCTAGGAAGGTTCCAAAATTTTAGCCAATAAGGCCGACCAAACTTAGGATTATTTTATTTTACATTTTATTACATCATAGTGGGCTCAAGATAACCTTTGAAACCTGAAAAGAAATTTTGAAGAAAATTATTTTTCGCCATTTCGGGTGGCCCAACTTCTGAAGACCATAAGTCATCACCAGTTGACCCGATCGGCTATTATAACCCCATTTCGAAAATGCCACGAAGCGCTCTACAGGCTTGACCGGTGCAAGCGCTCGTCACCCAAATTTTTGACCTCATCCGGGGCCTCTAAAGCCTTCAAAACTGAGTTCAAAGTTTCTGTACCCTGCTGCCAATATCGAAAATCTTCAATATCTTCCAATATACACTTGATCTGGCAATGAAATTTTACTGGCAGACTTATATGACCAAAATCAACCTCCAAGAAAAGAAATCAGATCATTCTGAGCACATACAAAAATTACCAAAAATAGTAACTTTCCATAAATAGCAGCTCTGCACAAAATAGCCCTTATTGAATACAAAAATAGAAATATTTTTGGGTGATGCAAGATTGCTCTTACACCCAGGATGCTCCTGCATCAGACACCCGGGGTAATTTGAGAAGTGACCCTGTCACGACTCAGGTGTGCAGAGGAAAACCAAGACGGCTAACCTCCTCCTTTGTCAGCCATGATGAATCTTCAACATGTCGTCCTTTCCACTTGACCAGATATTCTTCATATGTCCTGTTCCTTGTGCTTCTGCCAACACGACTGTCCAGTATATCTTCGATCTCCTTAGTGTTTGAACTAGTTGCTGGAATACTCCACTGTACTGCTGTGATCTCATCTTTAACACCTCCTTCATGATACTCTGTCAGATCTGAAATGTTAAACACTGGTGAAATATTTAGCTCAGTAGGCAATTCTACCTCATATGCGTTTCCTGAATCATGTTTCTTCAGTATCTTGCATGGTCCAAACTTCTTCATTTTCAGCTTGTTATATGTACCAACTGGAAACCGCTCCTTCCGCAAATGAACCATGACTTCATCACCAACTTGAAATTCTTTATACCTCCTTTTCTCATCTGCCTTAGCCTTATACTGTGCATTCATCTTGGTAATATACTTCCTCACCTCTTCATGAATGTTCTTCAAGTGTTCTACAAAATCCTCAGCTTCAGCACTACTTATTTCTCCTTTATCTATCTTCCTCAATTCAGATGCATTTCTTGGACTACTTCCATATACAATCTAGAATGGTGATTTACCAGTGCTCCTATTGAGAGAATTATTGTATGCAAATTTCGCCTGTGGTAAAATCAAATCCCATCCTGTTGGCTTATCTCCAACCAAACATCTCAGCAAATTCCTCAAACTCCTATTCACCACCTCTGTCTGTCCATCAGTCTGTGGATGATGTGATGAACTGAACTTCAAATCTGTCTTCAACTTCTTCCACAACGTACGCCAGAAATATCCAACAAACTTAGTGTCCCGATCTGAAACTATGGTCTTTGGCAAACCATGAAGTCTCACTACTTCTCTGAAAAATGATTCTGCTACATGAAAATCATCATTAGTCTTCTTGCAGGGAATAAAATGTGCCATCTTTGAAAATCTGTCAACTACCACAAAAATTGAATTGTGTCCCCGCTATGTCCTCAGTAAACCAAGAACAAAGTCCATGCTGATATCCTCCCAAGGCTTCTCTGGTACAGGTAATGGCTGATACAACCCTGTATTCTGCTTCACTCCTTTCGCCATCTGACATACTCTACAACTCTGTACAAACTTCTTCACATCTTGCTGCAACTGTGGCCAATAATAATTCTCACTAACCAAACCAAAGGTTTTATCACGACCAAAATGTCCAGCCAATCCTCCGCTATGCTTCTCCTTGATGAGATTCTCCCTCATAGAACTTCGTGGAATGCAGAACTGACTCCTTCTGAATATCATATCATCCTAGATGATGAAATCCAACCATTTTGTCCTGTCTAGAGTAACAAGTTCTGTACAAGCTTTCCAAGCTTCACCAAAATCAGGATTCTCTAGATACAAATTCTTGAGTTCCTTGAACCCAACCACTTCAATCTGCATTTCTATCAGCAATAGTTGCTTTCTGCTAAGAGCATCTGCAACCCTATTAGACTTTCCACTCCTGTGTTTCAAAACAAATGTATAACTCTGCAAAAACTTAACTCATTTCAAATGCCTTTGATTCAATTTTCCTTCACTATTCAAATATTGCAAAGCTTGATGATCAGTATACAAAACAAACTCTTTAGGAAGCAGATAATGTCTCCACTTCTTTAATGCCTGAACTATAGCATAAAATTCCTGATCATAAAAAGAATATTTTCTCTTGGCATCATTTAACTTCTCACTGAAATAAGCAACAGGTTTACCTTCTTGGCTCATAATAGCTCCTATTGCAGTACCACTAGCATCAAAATCTACTTGAAACACCTTATTAAAATCTGGAAGTGCTAAAACAGGTTGTTCTGTAACTTTTTATTTCAATAATTGAAAACTCTTTTCTTCTCCTTTAGTCCACTTAAACTCTTTCCTATCCCCTCTCATTGTTTCAGTAAAGGGTCCACAAATACTGCTAAAATTTTTGATAAACTTTCTGTAAAAGCTAGCTAGACCATGAAAAGATCTTACCTTAGTAGCACTCCTCAGAGTAGGCCATTCAAGGATAGCTTGTACCTTCTCTGGGTCCATTTTTAGACCTTCTGCTGAAACTACAAATCCCAAATACACCAACTCTTTCTTCAAAAAACTGCACTTCTTCAAATTAATCAACAATTTCTCTTCTCTCAACTTCTCAAATACCATATGAATATGCATCATATGCTCATCCAATGTCTTACTAAAGATCAAAATATCATCTAGGTAAACAATAACAAACTTACCCAGAAATTCTTTCAGAACCTCGTTCATGAGCCGCATGAAAGTGCTCGGTGCATTGGTTAGCCCAAAAGGCATGACTAACCACTCATACAGTCCTTCCTGTGTCTTGAAGGTAGTCTTCCATTCATCTCCTTCTCTGATCCGAATCTGATGATATCCACTCTTCAGATCTATCTTTGAGAAATATACAGCTCCACTCAAACAGTCCATAATATCATCCATTCATGGCAATGGAAACCTGTACTTGATTGTGATCTTGTTTATTGCTCTGGAATCTGTACACATCCTCCACTCTCCATTCTTCTTTGGTGCTAATACCGCAGGTACAACACAGGGACTCAGACTCTCTCGAATCAATCCTTTCTGTAACAACTCATGTACTTGTCTGTTCAACTCCTCACTTTTTGCAGGTGTCATTCTGTGCGCTGCCTTATTCGGTAAACTCGCTCCTGGGATCAAGTCCATCTGATGGCTGATCTTCCTGACTTGTGGTAATCCATCAGGCATGTTATCGGATACAATATCCTAGAACTCATTCAACAAATCCGCAACTTCTACAGGAACATCTTCTACTTCCTCTTTACCAGCTTTTTGAATTAAAGAAAAACATACATGCTCATGCCTCATACCATCTAGGAAATTTCTTCCATCAACAAAAGTTATCCTTGCATTACCACATACCTTTTCTTCAGTCTCCTTCAATGGTTTTAGCTTATGTCGCACTCCATCCTTTATCAGGGAATAGGTATTCGCACGACCATCATGTACAGCACATCTGTCAAACTGCCACAGTCTACCTAACAACATATGACATGCATCCATAGAGATGATATCACATAGTACCTCATCTTGGTACCCGCCGATCTTGAACTTTACCAGGCACTGTTCACTGACCATGACCTTGTGGTCATCCTGCACCCAGGCAATCCGATATGGATGTGGGTGTTTCTGTCTCTTGAGCTTCAACTTTTTCACCATCTCTTTTGACACCAAATTGTCAGTGCTTCCACTATCGATAATCACATCACAGCATTTACCCTCACACTTGCATCTAGTGCGAAATAGGCTCCTCCTTTGCTCAGGTTTATTCTCACCACTCAACATGACTCTTCTGTTAATCAACGTTTCTCCTCTCTCAGCATCTTCAGAATTTGATGATCTGGCATCTTCATCTATATGTGCAACTCTGGCCTGGCCTTCATTTCTCCCGTCTGTTCTGCCTTGGCACTGAGGACATTCAAATGCCCTATGACCTTCTTCTCCAGAGTGAAAACATATTCCACGGAAGCCACCTCTTCCAGATCCTTGTCCTCTTCCTCTTCCTCTCTGATCTCTATTATTCTGATCCTGGAAGCGATTGGAATTATTTCCACGTTGATTCTGACTGCTACTGGCCTCATCCTTCTTTTTCGGATCTTCATTTCGGCCACCATATGACTCTCCACCAGATCGTCCACCGTGACCTCTTCCATTTTGTCTGCTCTCAAACTTCTTGTTCAGCTTTTCCTCTACTTTTAGGGCAAACTGGTATGCCTCTTCAATACTGTTCATTCGAACCAGATTCAGCTCCTCCTGAATGCTTGGCCTTAATCCATTAAGATATCAGACAACTTTCTCTTTATCAGCTTCTGCATGGCCTGTTCTGATGAGAAGTCGATAGAACTCCTCTGTATACTCCTGAACAGATCTTCCTGCTTGCTTCAAACTTTGCATTTTCTTCAGTAGGTCAAGCTCGTAATCAATAGGAATGAACTGTTGCTTTAATTTATCCACCATCCGATCCCATCTCGTGATTTTCTCCTTTCCCCTTCTATTTCGCTCCAACTGAATCTCTTGCCACCATATCTTCGCATGACCTTTCAGTCTGGCCTTCACAAATTTGACCCTATCAGGATCCTCAACATCTTCATAATCAAAATATTCCTCACATTCATTGATCCAGTCGATCAATTCTTCTGGGTTAAAATTTCCAAAAAATATAGGAACCTCAATCTTAGGTCTTTTCCCAATCTTGGAAATCGCCCGAAAAAATCTTTCTTCCTCCTAGTTCACAATTTCAACTTCTCCTTCTTCATATTCTTCTTCGGCTTCATCCTCACTTTCGTCTTTGACATTAAGATTCATTCCTCTACGAATCTCTTCTTGCAATGCTCGCACTTGTCTCTGTAGCTCTCTAACCTCAGGTGTCACAACACCAGCTCTTCCACCACGTTCCCTTCGTGGAGGCATTTTCGCGATGCGCGCTGAAACCCTAGCCACGGTCCTGGTGCAAACTACCTCACAGTCGGTGATCTGTTTACACACTCAAGAACTCTTTCTCTGATACCACCTAATGAAGGGTGCTCACCTTAATACCACAAACACATAACAGATATAGAGAAACAACAACAATATGCAAAAATAGAAAATTGGCTTCTTATTATCTCCACAAATGTGGAATTACAAACTTTCAGAATTACAATATGCAAAGCCACATGGGCATTCCCTTACAATATTCTGTAGGACAAAGCCTCGAACTATTACCCAGATCTACTACCCAGAACTATTCTGAACTGCCTAAGACAATAATACAGCCTTCCTTATATAGGTAATTTTCTACCACCTGGGAAGGTTCCAGAATTTTAGCCAATAAGGCAGACCAAACTTAGGATTATTTTATTTTACATTTTATTACATCATAGTCGGCTCAAGATAACCTTTGAAACCTGAACAGAAATTTTGAAGAAAATTATTTTTCGCCATTTCGGGTGGCCCAACTTCCGAAGACCATAAGTCATCACCAGTTGACCCGATCGGCTATTATAACCCCATTTCAGAAATGCCACGAAGTGCTCTACAGGCTTGACCCATGCAAGCGCTTGTCACCCAAATTTTTGACATCATCCGGGGCCTCTAAAGCCTTCAAAACTAAGTTCAAAGTTTCTGTACCCTGTTGCCAATACCGAAAATCTTCAATATCTTCCAATATACACTTGTTGTGGCAATGAAATTTTACTGGCATACTTATATGACCAAAATCAACCTCCAAGAAAAGAAATCAGATCATTCTGAGCACATACAAAAATTACCAAAAATAGTAACTTTCCATAAATAGCAGCTCTACACAAAATAGCCCTTATTGAATACAAAAACAAAAATATTTTTGGGTGATGCAAGATTGCTCTTACACCCAGGATGCTCCTGCATCAGACACCCGGGGTAATTTGAGAAGTGACCCTGTCACGACTCAGGTGTGTAGAGGAAAACCAAGACGGCTAACCTCCTCCTTTGTCAGCCATGATGAATCTTCAACATGTCGTCCTTTCCACTTGACCAGATATTCTTCATATGTCCTGTTCCTTGTGCTTCTACCAACGCGACTGTCCAGTATATCTTCGATCTCCTTAGTGTCTGAACTAGTTGCTGGAATACTCCACTGTGCTGCTGTGATCTCATCTTTAACACCTCCTTCATGATACTCTGTCAGATCTGAAATGTTAAACACTGGTGAAATATTTAGCTCAGTAGGCAATTCTACCTCATATGCATTTCCTGAATCATGTTTCTTCAGTATCCTGCATGGTCCAAACTTCTTCATTTTTAGCTTGTTATATGTACCAACTGGAAACTGCTCCTTCCGCAAATGAACCATGACTTCGTCACCAACTTGAAATTATTTATACCTCCTTTTCTCATCTGCCTTAGCCTTATACTGTGCATTCATCTTGGTAATATGCTTCCTCACCTCTTCATGAATGTTCTTCAAGTGTTCTGCAAAATCCTCAGCTTCAGCACTACTTATTTCTCCTTTATCTATCTTCCTCAATTCAGATGCATTTCTTGGACTACTTCCATATATAATCTGGAATGGTGATTTACCAGTGCTCCTATTGAGAGAATTATTGTATGAAAATTTTGCCTGTGGTAAAATCAAATCCCATCCTGTTGGCTTATCTCCAACCAAACATCTCAGCAAATTCCCCAAACTCCTATTCACCACCTCTGTCTGTCCATCAGTCTGTGGATGATGTGATGAACTGAACTTCAAATCTGTCTTCAATTTCTTCCACAACGTACGCCAGAAATATCCAACAAACTTAGTGTCCCGATCTGAAACTATGGTCTTTGGAAAACCATGAAGTCTCACTACTTCTCTGAAAAATGATTCTGCTACATGAAAATCATCATTAGTCTTCTTGCAGGGAATAAAATGTGTCATCTTTGAAAATCTGTCAACTACCACAAAAATTGAATCGTGTCCCCGCTGTGTCCTCGGTAAACCAAGAACAAAGTCCATGCTGATATCCTCCCAAAGCTTCTCTGGTACAGGTAATGGCTGATACAACCCTATATTCTGCTTCACTCCTTTTGTCATCTGACATACTCTGCAACTCTGTACAAACTTCTTCACATCTTGCTGCAACTGTGGCCAATAATAATTCTCACTAACCAAACCAAGGGTTTTATCATGACCAAAATGTCCAGCCAATCCTCCGCTATGCTTCTCTTTGATGAGATTCTCCCTCATAGAACTTCGTGAAATGCACAACTGACTCCCTTTGAATAGCATATCATCCTAGATGATGAAATCCAACTATTTTATCCTGTCTAGAGTAACAAGTTCTGTACAAGCTTTCCAAGCTTCACCAAAATCAGGATCCTCTAGATATAAATTCTTGGGTTCTTTGAACCCAACCACTTCAATCTGCATTTTTGTCAGCAATAGTTGCCTTCTGCTAAGAGCATCTGCAACCCTATTAGACTTTCCACTCCTGTGTTTCAAAATAAATGTATAACTCTGCAAAAACTCAACCCATTTCAAATGCCTTTGATTCAATTTTCCTTGACTATTCAAATATTGGAAAGCTTGATGATCAGTATACAAAATAAACTCTTTAGGAAGCAGATAATGTCTCCACTTCTTTAATGCCTAAACTATATCATAAAATTTCTGATCATAAACAGAATATTTTCTCTTGGCATCATTTAACTTCTCACTGAAATAAGCAACAGGTTTACCTTCTTGGCTCATAACAGCTCCTATTGCAGTACCACTAGCATCACAATCTACTTGAAACACCTTATTAAAATCTGGAAGTGCTAAAATAGGTTGTTCTGTAACTTTTTGTTTCAATAATTGAAAACTCTTTTCTGCTCCTTTAGTCCACTTAAACTCTTTCCTATCCCCTCTCATTGTTTCAGTCAAGGGTCCACAAATACTGCTAAAATTTCTGATAAACTTTCTGTAAAAGCTAGCTAGACCGTGAAAAGATCTTACCTCAGTAGCACTCCTTGGAGTAGGTCATTCAAGGATAGCCTGTACCTTCTCTGGGTCCATTTTTAGACCTTCTGCTGAAACTACAAATCCCAAATACACCAACTCTTTCTTCACAAAACTGCACTTCTTCAAATTAATCAACAATTTCTCTTCTCTCAACTTCTCAAAGACCATATGAATATGCATCATATGCTCATCCAATGTCTTACTAAAGATCAAAATATCATCTAGGTAAACAATAACAAACTTACCCAGAAATTCTTTCAGAACCTCGTTCATGAGCCGCATGAAAGTGCTCGATGCATTGGTTAGCCCAAAAGGCATGACTAACCACTCATACAGTCTTTCCTATGTCTTGAAGGCAGTCTTCCATTCATCTCCTTCTCTGATCCGAATCTGATGATATCCACTCTTTAGATCTATCTTTGAGAAATATACAGCTCCACTCAAACAGTCCATAATATCATCCATTCATGGCAATGAAAACCTGTACTTGATTGTGATCTTGTTTATTGCTCTAGAATCTATACACATCCTCCACTCTCCATTCTTCTTTGGTGCTAATACCGTAGGTATAGCACAGGGACTCAGACTCTCTCAAATCAATCCTTTCTGTAACAACTCATGTACTTGTCTGTTCAACTCCTCACTTTTTGCAGGTGTCATTCTGTGCGCTGCCTTATTCGGTAAACTCGCTCTTGGGATCAAGTCCATCTGATGGCTGATCTTCCTGACTAGTGGTAATCTATTAGGTACGTTATCGGATACAATATCCTGAAACTCATTCAACAAATCTGCAACTTCTATAGGAACATCTTCTACTTCCTCTTTACCAGCTTTTAGAATTAAAGCAAAACATACATGCTCATGCCTCATACCATCTAGGAAATTTCTTCCATCAACAAAAGTTATCCTTGCATTACCACATACCTTTTCTTCAGTCTCCTTCAATGGTTTTAGCTTATGTCGCACTCCATCCTTTGTCAAGGAATAGGTATTCGCATGACCATCATGTACAGCACATCTGTCAAACTGCCACGGTCTACCTAACAACATATGACATGCATCCATAGAGATGATATCACATAGTACCTCATCTTGGTACCCGCCGATCTTGAACTTTACCAGGCACTATTCACTGACCATGACCTTGTGGTCATCTTGCACCCAGGCAATCCGATATGGATGTGGGTGTTTCTGTCTCTTGAGCTTCAACTTTGTCACCATCTCTTCTGACACCAAATTGTCAGTGCTTCCACTATCGATAATCACATCACAGCATTTACCCTCACACTTGCATCTAGTGCGAAACAGGCTCCTCCTTTGCTCAGGTTCATTCTCACCACTCAACAGAACTCTTCTGTTAATCAACGTTTCTCCTCTCTCAGCATCTTCAGAATTTGATGATCTGGCATCTTCATCTATATGTGCAACTCTAGCCTGGCCTTCATTTCTCCTGTCTGTTCTGCCTTGGCGTTGAGGACATTCAAATGCCCTATGACCTTCTTCTCCACAGTGAAAACATATTCCACCAAAGCCACCTCTTTCAAATCCTTGTCCTCTTCCTCTTCCTCTCTGATCTCTATTATTCTGATCCTAGAAGTGATTGAAATTATTTCCACGCTGATTTTGACTACTACTGGCCTCATCTTTCTTTTTTGGATCTTCATTTCGGCCACCATATGACTCTCCACCAGATCGTCCACCGTGACCTCTTCCATTTTGTTTGCTCTCAAACTTCTTGTTCAGCTTTTCCTCTACTTTTAGGGCAAACTGGTATGCCTCTTCAATACTGTTCAGTCGAACTAGATTCAGCTCCTCCTGAATGCTTGGCCTTAACCCATTAAGATATCGGGCAACTTTCTCTTTATCAGCTTCTGCATGGCCTGTTCTGATGAGAAGTTGATAGAACTCCTCTGTATACTCCTGAACAGATCTTCCTGCTTGCTTCAAACTTTGCATTTTCTTCAGTAGGTCAAGCTCGTAATCAACAGGAATGAACTGTTGCTTTAATTTATCCACCATCCGATCCCATCTCATGATTTTCTCCTTTCCCCTTCTATTTCGCTCCAACTGAATCTCTTGCCACGTTATCTTCGCATGACCTTTCAGTCTGGCCTTCGCAAATTTGACCCTATCAGGATCCTCAACATCTTCATACTCAAAATATTCCTCACATTCATTGATCCAGTCGATCAATTTTTTTGGGTTAAGATTTCCAGAAAATGTAGGAACCTCAATCTTAGGTCTTTTCCCAATCTTGGAAATCGTCCGAAAAAGTCTTTCTTCCTCCTGGTTCACAATTTCAACTTCTCCTTCTTGATATTCTTCTTCAGCTTCATCCTCGCTTTCGTCTCTGACATTAAGATTCATTCCTCTACGAATCTCTTCTTGCAATGCTCGCACTTGTCTCTGCAGCTCTCTAACCTCAGGTGTCACAACACCAGCTCTTCCGCCACGTTCCCTTCATGGAGGCATTTTCGCGATGCGCACTGAAACCCTAGCCACGGTCCTGGTGCAAACTGCCTCACAGTCGGTGATCTGTTTACACACTCAAGAACTCCTGCTCTGATACCACCTGATGAAGGGTGCTCCCCTTAATACTACAAACACATAACAGATATAGAGAAACAACAACAATATGCAAGAACAGAAAATTGGCTTCTTATTATCTCCACAAATGTGGAATTAAAAACTTTCAGAATTACAATATGCAAAGCCACATGGGCATTCCCTTACAATATTCTGTAGGACAAAGCCTCGAACTATTACCTAGGTCTACTACGTAGAACTATTCTGAACTGCCTAAGACAATAATACAGCCTTCCTTATATAGGCAAATATCCACTGCCTAGGAAGGTTCCAGAATTTTAGCCAATAAGGCCGACCAAACTTAGTATTATTTTATTTTATATTTTATTACATCATAGTCGGCTCAAGATAACCTTTGAAACCCGAACATAAATTTTGAAGAAAATTATTTTTCACCATTTCGGGTGGCCCAACTTCTGAAGACCATAAGTCATCACCAGTTGACCCGATCGGCTATTATAACCCCATTTCAGAAATGCCACGAAGCGCTCTACAGGCTTGACCTGCGCAAGCACTCGTCACCCAAATTTTTGACCTCATCCGGGGCCTCTAAAGCCTTCAAAACTGAGTTCAAAGTTTCTGTACCCTGCTGCCAATACCGAAAATCTTCAATATCTTCCAATATACACTTGATCTGGCAATGAAACTTTACTGGCAGACTTATATGACCAAAATCAACCTCTAAGAAAAGAAATCAGATCATTCTGAGCACATACAAAAATTACCAAAAATAGTAACTTTTCATAAATAGCAGCTCTGCACAAAATAGCCCTTATTGAATACAAAAATAGAAATATTTTTGGGTGATGCAAGATTGCTCTTACACGCAGAATGCTCCTGCATCATAAGCTCCCAGTAGTGCTTAAGAAAATCTACATGTTCATCACCTATGCATATACCTTATCTAATCACACAACCAATGAATACAATTTAAAATGCTAATTTCTTTAACAATTTAAATGTCTCAAGTACACAAGATTCTCAATGGAACTGCTTTGATAACATATAGATACAAATAGGACATTGGAGTTGATTAGCGTTCACCTATGCATATAAAGCCTTCACTTGTTCATATAAGAGTTGATCATAGAAAGTGTATGCATAGGTGACAAACATGTAGATTTGACAAAGTATTACTAGGACCTAGACCCAAAAAAAAATGCACTTGTGATGATTTTCACAATAGTACATTTTTTACAGGGTAAGCTCCCAGTAGTGCTTGTTGGAAATTTGGCTAATTTGGATGCATAGATGTTGTCATTATGGAAACATATGATCTCTATTAAGAGCACAGAATCTGGAATGCAAGTATGGCAAGTTGAAGGAAGAAATTGTCTAAGTATGGATACAGTGATCCTGACAGAGCACCCGATGAAGATTTAGTTGGCGACGTCCACTAGAGAAATATTTTTGTTTGTGTAGTTAACTAAATCTTCTATAGAGTATGAGGATACCCCATCTCACTGCGCATAAAGTTTGGAGTAGTACAGACAAAGTTATTCAAAGTTTACCGAAGATAGTTTTTGCAGACAGATTAGTTTTGGAGACAATATTAGTGAAAGAGTTAAGGGATTATTTTTGCTTGTCAAAATAATGACTTAACATTATGAAGGGATGACATCCTAGATTTTTACTCTTGGATAAAGATTTTGGAAGCCGACCATGTAAAGTTATTAGCTCTAATAACTCATATATTAGGCATACTTGAAATGTAATGAAATATACATGTGATGTGTAAAAAGAAAGAAAAGATAACTTGCAATAGTTGTATATTGTAATAGCAGCAAAGGCTATTGATGTGAAGTTGTAAGCAGAGTACCATATTATAGTCAGAACATTTTGTATTACTTGTTGGGCAGTGAGCTCAGCTGGTGATCAGGTTTTGTAATCTAACTCCTAACAGGGTTAAGGCTTCTAACAAGGCTAAAGTCCTTTAACCAGGACAGATCTACTATATATTGTAAATTGACTCCTAATAGGGTCCAATATCCCTAACAAGATACTTTTGATTAATGATCTTTGTGGGTACCATCCCCACCAGGGTTTTCCCTTGGTTCCTCGAGAACATATCATGTGTTATGAGTTCTTTCTATTTATTGCTATGTTTGTTAATCAGCTTGATAATATTTGTATGCACTAAAGTAATCTGTTATATCCATAAGTGGGCAAAAGAAAAAGTTTGTGAAATGCTGATTCACCCCCCCCTCTCATTATTTCCTATTTCTAACAATTGGTATCAGAGCGCAGTTACTCAGAGAAGGAACATTCAAGGAAAGCTTAGCAGCTTGAGTAAGATCTCTATGGATATGGATCAACTTCAGAAGAATCTTGAAGAATCTCTTGAATAGATTGATATGCTTACTGATGAAAGAAACTCCTTAAGAAGAAAATATGAAGATGCAAAGAATGCTATTGACAAATTAAGAGGTAAGATTGAAGATCTGAAATCTGAAAAGAAATCTGATATGCTTGTTGAAGATTGTGATGAATTAGAAAAAGAAAATGAGATCCTTAAGTATGAGTTGAAGATAGTAAATCTGAAGCTTAGTATGAAAGATGGAAATTTGAGAACTGATAATGAAAATTGAAAATTGAGAATGAAGATCTGAGGTCAAGACTTGAAAAGGAAACATCCGAATCTGAAAAAGTAAGAGTGCAGTATGTGAACTTGAGACGTATAATAAAATTGTGAAAGGTGAATTAATTCAATCTAAACAACAACTTGAAAGACTATATTCAAATAGTTGATTAAGACTGGAAAAAAAAATTTCTTTTGAAGAACCATTCTTTGATAGGACTAGATTTGGATTTAGTATGTTTAGAACAATCCATGAAAGTAAGAAGCCAGATCTGAAGACATCTGAAAGTGTGGAGGAAATAAAGCTAGATGAGAACACATTGGAAGATCCACCTAAAGAAGACCACCTAGAGAGAAAGAAGAATCAAAGCAAGAAGAATCAAAACAGGAAGAATCATCTAAAGGAATGCAAAGAGAATTCAAAGGTAGATGTTTTCCTTGTAATACTATTGGGTACATGAAGAGAGATTGCACAGGTAAGCAATTTAAACCTCTTAATGGACATTGTTATAATTGTCATAGTTTTGGACACAGAGCTAACGAATGTAGAAGACCTAAAGTAATTGTGAATTATTAAGATAGAATGATTGGGAATACTAACAATGCAGATAAGAAATCTATTGAAGAAATGAATCAAAGAAAAGTGGTAGTATGTTTTAGATGCAACAAAGTAGGACATATTGCTAGAAATTGCAGGTCCATAGATTAACCAGCAAGGGGATTCGCCTGAAAGAATTTGTTCTCAAAATGTTTAGGTAATAAAAATTAAAAAAACATGTGGTATTCCTATCTCCATAGCTTTTTTTAAAAATCATTAATTCAATAATTTAAAATTCATTAATTAGATGTTTAACAATGATCTAAGAACACATATTTTAAGTGATCTTGGTAACAAAGGAAAATGGCTGTTTTCAGTTTCTTCTTACTACTCAAGTTATGATGGCGTCAAGTGCAAGATAGCATGCATGATTGTTTATTGTTTTATGCACTTTAACTATAGCAGCAGGGGAAGGTCACATAGAAGATACTAATATGTAGCATCTCCTCTCATGCATTAACAATGCAAAAAAAAAAATAAAGAAGGACACATTAATTAGTGTATCAGCCTCAATCTTCTTCGATCCATTGCATTCTTACTTGCTGTCCTTGATCCCATTTTCCAAAGCCATCATATTGATCCAACTTGGAGTGTTTCTTTAAAGACATTCATTCATTAAAAATAATGCTAGAATAGAGGATTAACCTAAAAATCAATGAAGAGCATTTGAATAATATTTATCATAGAGCATTAATACACTATGACATGAGCCTACATCATCCATTGCATGCTTGTTGCTTGTCATCAGTCATTACCCTAAA
>BSBK01011653.1:35000-46621 GCA_027943335.1 Chamaecyparis obtusa | reverse complement strand
GGAAGAGCAAGACTTGGACTAATAACTTATATAGGGGAGGTGTTGTTGGTGAATGAAAGGATCTTTGAGATGAGACCCGAGCTGGAACGGATTCTAGTGCGCGTTGTGATTCAAGCTGAGCTAAAGGATGTTCAGTTCTCAAGTGAATACAAAGAGGTGAGTCGTTTTATGGAGTAGAACACGGGAATGCATGATGGAATGAGCTCAGATCGACGATCCGAGTCAGCTCGCTGATCTGAGCCACGGGTATGTAGGCAGTTTTCATGAGATCGGCTCGCCCGGCCCACAAGTCAAACACTGATTCTCTTATTAAGGGTGAGCCCTTGTCTAGCGTTTGGGTCGCTCGGTACAAGCTGTTTGATTTGTAATGTGTGCGAAGCTTTTGGGTTTGATATTTGGAAGATTTGAATTTTTTGTGAGCTATTCTCCTCGTTTCACTTGATTTTTTTGAAGATTTGAATTATTTGTGAGCTATTCTCCCCATTTCCCTTGATTTTTTGGAAGATTTGGATTTGTTGCGAGTTGTTCTCTTCGCCTCAAATTTCTACGGAAGAGCAAGACTTGGACTAATAACTTATATAGGGGAGGTGTTGTTGGTGAATGCAAGGATCTTTGAGATGAGACCCGAGCTGGAACGGATTCTAGTGCACGTTGTGATTCGAGCTGAACTAAAGGATGTTTAGTTCTCAAGTGAATACAAAGAGGTGAGTCATTTATGGAGTAGAAGACGGGAATGCATGATGGAATGAGCTCAGATCGCCGATCCGAGCTAGCTTGTCGATCCGAGCCACGGGTATGTAGTCAGTTTTCATGAGATCGGATCGTCCGGGCCACAAGCTAGCTATTTTTTGTGAGCTATTCTCTTTGTTTCCTTTGATTTTTTTTGGAAGACTTGCATTTTTTGTGAGCTATTCTCTTCGTTTCAATTGAATTTTTGGAAGTTATGCATTTTTTGTGATGTAGTCTCTTCGTTTCACTTGCATTTTTGGGAGATTTGATTTTTTTTGTGAGCTATTCTCTTCTTTTCCCTTGAATTTTTTTTTGCAAGACTTGCATTTTTTGTGAGCTATTCTCTTCGTTTCAATTGAATTTTTAGAAGTTTTGAATTTTTTGTGATCTATTCTTCTTTGTTTCACTTGTATTTTTGAGAGATTTGAAATTTTTGTGAGATATTCTCTTCGGCTCAAATTTCTACGGAAGTGCAATACTTGGACTAATAACTTATATAGGGGAGGTGTTGTCCGCGGAAGCTCCCCCATGCCCCTCTAATAGAATCAGTGCTAGTGATCCCGTTTTGAAATCCGACGGACGGATGGATGAGCAGGTCGGATTTCAAAACGGGATCAGCAGCACTGATTCCATTAGAGGGGCATGAAGCCACCTGATTGCTATGCGGGGGCTGCTCAAAGTCCCGTCTTTCGAGTCGCTCGACGGCGCAAGTCGGAAAGGGTTCGACAGCGGTTGTCGTTCCAATGCGTCGTCGCAGTGACATGGAAGGCGATCTTCGGGTTAGCCCTTGTCTAGCTTTTGGGTCGCTTGGTACAAGCGATCTGCTATGTACTTTCCGCGAACCCCTATCCGGGTACTCGTTAGCTATGCATTGGCTCTTGCATGTGTGGAACGGAGAGATGCGGCCTTCACAGGGAGTCGGCCTGAAATAGTTCTGTGCGTGCGAATGGAGCCGCGTATAGCTTTTGGGTCGTTTGGATAGGGTGCCCCTCCAAGCGAATCAGTGCTGGTGCTCGGACGGATTTGCGGCTCAGATTTAAAATGTGAGGAGCATGCCTGATTTTATTTGAGGGGCATGAAGCCACCTGATTGCTATGCGGGGGCTCCCCTGGGTCGTCTCTTTTGGGTCACTCGATGGCGCAAGTCGGAGAAGGGTTCGACAACGGTAGTCGTTCCAGCGCGTCGTCATTAGTGATACTGAAGTCGATCTGTGTGCAGCCCCCGTCTAGCACTTGGGTCTGCATGCCGCAAGAAGATTTGAATTTTTTGTGAGTTAAAGTCTTTTTCTTTTTTTCGTTTCACTGGAGTTTTTGCGAGATTTGAAGTTTTTGTGAGCTATTCTCTTCGTTTCACTTAAATTTTTTGTGAGCTATTCTCTTCGTTTCACTTGAATTTTTGGAAGTTTTGAGTTTTTTGTGAGCTATCCTCTTCGTTTCACTTGAATTTTTGCAGGATTTGAATTTTTTGTGAGCTATTCTTCTTTGTTTCACTTGGTTTTTTGGAAGATTTGAATTTTTTGTGAGCTATTTTCTTTGTTTCCCTTGTTTTTTTTTGGAAGACTTGCATTTTTTGTGAGCTATTCTCTTCTTTTCCCTTGATTTTTTTTTTGCAAGACTTGGATTTTTTGTGAGCTATTCTCTTCATTTCAATTGAATTTTTGGAAGTTTTGAATTTTTTGTGATCTATTCTCTTTGTTTCACTTGTATTTTTGAGAGATTTGAAATTTTTGTGAGATATTCTCTTCGGCTCAAATTTCTACGAAAGTGCAATACTTGGACTAATAACTTATATAGGGGAGGTGTTGTCCGCGGAAGCTCCCCCATGCCCCTCTAATAGAATCAGTGCTGGTGATCCCGTTTTGAAATCCGACAGACGGACGGATGATTAGGTCAGATTTCAAAATGGGATCAGCAGCACTGATTCCATTACAGGGGCATGAAGCCACCTGATTGCTATGCGTGGGCTGCTCAAAGTCCCGTCTTTCGGGTCGCTCGATTGCGCAAGTCGGAAAGGGTTCGACAGCGGTTGTCGTTCCAATGCGTCGTCGTTGTGACATGTAAGGCGATCTTAGGGTCAGCCCCCGTCTAGCTTTTGGGTTGCTTTGGTACAAGCGATCTGCTATGTACTTTCCGCGAAACCCTATCCGGGTACTCGTTAGCTATGCGTTGTCTCTTGCATGTGTGCAACGAAGAGATGCGGCCTTCACAGGGAGTCGGCCTGAAACAGTTCTGTGCGTGCGAATGGAGCCGCGTATAGCTTTTGGGTCGTTTGGATAGGGTGCCCCTCCAAGTGAATCAGTGCTGGTGCTCGGATGGATTTGCGGCTCGGATTTAAAATGTGAGTAGCATGCCTGATTTTATTGGAGGGGCATGAAGCCACCTGATTGCTATGCGGGGGCTCCCCTGGGTCGTCTCTTCTGGGTCACTCGATGGCGCAAGTCGGAGAAGGGTTCAACAACGGTAGTTGTTCCAGCGCGTCGTCATTAGTGATACTGAAGTCGATCTGTGGGCGAGCCCCGGTCTAGCATTTGGGTCTGCATGCGGCAAGAAGATTTGAATTTTTTGTGAGTTAAGTCTTTTTCGTTTCACTGGAGTTTTTGCGAGATTTGAAGTTTTTTGTGAGCTATTCTCTTCGTTTCACTTGAATTTTTGGAAGTTTTGAATTTTTTGTGAGCTATTCTCTTCGTTTCACTTGAATTTTTTGAAGTTTTGAATTTTTTGTGAGCTATTCTCTTCCTTTCACTTGAATTTTTGCAGGATTTGAATTTTTTGTGAGCTATTCTTCTTTGTTTCACTTGGTTTTTTCGAAGATTTGAATTTTTTGTGAGCTATTCTCTTTGTTTCCCTTGATTTTTTTTTGGAAGACTTGCATTTTTTGTGAGCTATTCTCTTCGTTTCAATTGAATTTTTGGAAGTTATGCATTTTTTGGTGATGTAGTCTCTTCGTTTCACTTGCATTTTTGGGAAATTTGATTTTTTTGTGAGCTATTCTCTTCTTTTTCCTTGATTTTTTTTGCAAGACTTGGATTTTTTGTGAGCTATTCTCTTCATTTCAATTGAATTTTTGGAAGTTTTGAATTTTTTGTGATCTATTGTTCTTTGTTTCACTTGTATTTTTGAGAGATTTGAAATTTTTGTGAGATATTCTCTTCGGCTCAAATTTCTACGGAAGTGCAATACTTGGACTAATAACTTATATAGGGGAGGTGTTGTCCGCGGAAGCTCCCCCATGCCCCTCTAATAGAATCAGTGCTGGTGATCCCGTTTTGAAATCCGACAGACGGACGGATGATTAGGTCGGATTTCAAAACGGGATCAGCAGCACTGATTCCATTAGAGGGGCATGAAGCCACCTGATTGCTATGCGGGGGCTGCTCAAAGTCCCGTCTTTCGGGTCGCTCGATGACGCAAAGTCGGGAAGGGTTCGACAGCGGTTGTCGTTCCAATGCGTCGTCGCTGTGACATGGAAGGCGATCTTCGGGTCAGCCCCCGTCTAGCTTTTGGGTTGCTTTGGTACAAGCGATCTGCTTGTACTTTCCGCGAAACCCTATCCGGGTATTCGTTAGCTTTGCGTTGTTTCTTGCATGGGTGGAACGGAGAGATGCGGCCTTCACAGGGAGTCGGCTTGAAACAGTTCTGTGCGTGCGAAAGGAGCCGCGTATAGCTTTTGGGTCGTTTGGATAGGGTGCCCCTCCAAGTGAATCAGTGCTGGTGCTCGGACGGATTTGCGGCTCGGATTTAAAATGTGAGTAGCATGCCTGATTTTATTGGAGGGGCATGAAGCCACCCGATTGCTATGCGGGGGCTCCCCTGGGTCGCCTCTTTTGGGTCACTCGATGGCGCAAGTCGGAGAAGGGTTCGACAACGGTAGTCGTTCCAGCGCGTCATCATAGTGATACTGAAGTCGATTTGTGGGCGAGCCCCCGTCTAGCTCTTGGGTCTGCATGCCGCAAGGAGATTTGAATTTTTCGTGAGTTTAAGTCTTCGTTTTTCCTTGATTTTTTTTTGGAAGACTTGAATTTTTGGAAGTTCTGAATTTTTTTGTGAGCTATTATCTTTCGTTTCACTTGAATTTTTGCAAGATTTGAAATTTTTGTGAGCTATTCTCTTTGTTTCACTTGGTTTTTTTTGGAAGATTTGAATTTTTGTGAGCTATTCTCTTTGTTTCCCTTTGTTTTTTTTTTTTTTGTTTTTTTTTGGGAAGACTTGCGTTTTTTGTGAGCTATTCTCTTCGTTTCAATTGAATTTTTGGAAGTTATGCATTTTTTGTGATGTAGTCTCTTCGTTTCACTTGGTTTTTTGGAAGATTTGAATTTTTTGTGAGCTATTCTCTTTATTTCCCTTTGATTTTTTTGGAAGACTTGCATTTTTTGTGAGCTATTCTCTTCGTTTCAATTGAATTTTTGGAAGTTATGCATGATGCATTTTTTGGGAGATTTGATTTTTTTTGTGAGCTATTCTCTTCTTTTCCTTTGAATTTTTTTTGCAAGACTTGCATTTTTTGTGAGCTATTCTCTTCGTTTCAATTGAATTTTTGGAAGTTTTGAATTTTTTGTGATCTATTCTTCTTTGTTTCACTTATATTTTTGAGAGATTTGAAATTTTTGTGAGATATTCTCTTCGGCTCAAATTTCTACGGAAGTGCAATACTTGGACTAATAACTTATATAGGGGAGGTGTTGTTCGCGGAAGCTCCCCCATGCCCCTCTAATGGAATCAGTGCTGGTGATCCCGTTTTGAAATCCGACAGACGGATGGATGATTAGGTCGGATTTCAAAACGGGATCAGCAGCACTGATTCCATTATAGGGGCATGAAGCCACCTGATTGCTATGCGTGGGCTGCTCAAAGTCTCATCTTTCAGGTCGCTCGACGGCGCAAGTCGGAAATGGTTCGGCAGCGGTTGTCGTTCCAATGCGTCGTCGCAGCGACATGGAAGGCGATCTTCGGGTCAGCCCCTGTCTAGCTCTTGGGTTGCTTTGGTACAAGCGATCTGCTATGTACTTTCCGCGAACACCTATCCCGGTACTCGTTAGCTATGTGTTGGCTCTAGCACGCATGGAACGCAGAGATGCGGCCTTCACAGGGAGTTGGCCTGAAACAGTTCCGTGCCTTGCGAATGGAGCCGCGTATAGCTTTTCGGTCGTTTGGATAGGTGCCCCTCCAAGTGAATGAGTGTTGGTGCTCGGACGGATTTGCCGCTCGGATTTAAAAATGTGAGCAGCAGCACAGATTCTATTGGAGGGGCATGAAGCCACCCAATTTTTATGCGTGGGCTCCCTTGGGTCGTGTCTTTTGGGTCACTCGATGGCGGAAGTCAGAGAAGGGTTCGACAGCGGTAGTCGTTCCAGCGCGTCGTCATAGTGATACTGAAGTCGATCTGTGGGCGAGCCCCCGTCTAGCTCTTGGGTCTGCATGTCGCAAGAAGATTTGAATTTTTTGAGTTAAGTCTCTTCGTTTCACTTGAATTTTTGCGAGATTTGAATTTTGTTTGTTGCGAGGTAGTAAAATTCTCTTCGTTTTGACTTGAAGTTTTGGATTTTTTGTGAGCTATTCTCTTCGTTTTTCCTTGGTTTTTGTTTTGGAAGACTTGAATTTTTTGTGGGCTATTATTTTATTCTTTTCACTTGAATTTTTGGAAGTTTTGAATGTTTTTGTGAGCTATTCTCTTCGTTTTCACTTGAATGTTTGCAAGATTTGAATTTTTTGTGAGCTATTCTGTTTGTTTCACTTGGTTTTTTTGGAAGATTTGAATTTTTTGTGAGCTATTCTGTTTTGTTTCCCTTGATTTTTTTGTAAGACTTGCATTTTTTGTGAGCTATTCTCTTCGTTTCAATTGAATATTTGGAAGTTGTGCATTTTTTGTGATTGTAGTCTCTTCGTTTCACTTGCATTTTTGGGAGATTTGATTTTATTTGTGAGCTATTCTCTTTTTTTCCCTTGATTTTTTTGTGAGCTATTCTCTTCGTTTCAATTGAATTTTTGGAATTTCTGAATTTTTTGTGATCTATTCTTTTTGTTTCACTCGTATTTTTGAAAGATTTGAAATTTTTGTGAGATATTCTCGTCGGCTCAAATTTCTACGGAAGTGCAAGACTTGGACTAATAACTTATATAGGGGAGGTGTTGTCCGCGGAATCTCCCCCATGCCCCTCTAATAGAATCAGTGCTGGTGATCCCGTTTTGAAATCCGACAGACGGACGGATGATTAGGTCAGATTTCAAAACGCGATCAGCAGCACTGATTCCATTAGAGGGGCATGAAGCCACCTGATTGCTATGCGGGGGCTGCTCAAAGTCCCGTCTTTCGAAGGTCGCTCGACGGTGCAAGTCGGAAAGGGTTCGGCAGCGGTTGTCGTTCCAATGCGTCGTCGCAGTGACATGGAAGGCGATCTTCGGGTCAGCCCCCGTCTAGCTTTTGGGTTGCTTTGGTACAAGCGATCTGCTATGTACTTTCCGCGAACCCCTATCCGGGTACTCGTTAGCTATGCGTTGGCTCTTGCATGCGTGGAACGAAGAGATGCGGCCTTCACAGGGAGTTGGCCGGAAATAGTTCTGCTCTTGTGAATGGAGCCGCGTATATAGCTTTTGAGTCGTTTGGGTAGGTGCGCCCCTCCAAGAGAATCAGTGCTGGTGCTCGGACGGATTGGTAGCTCGGATTTAAAATATGAACACTAGCACTGATTCTATTGGAGGGGCGCATTAGGCCACCCGCTTGCTATGCGGGGGCTGTCCAGGGTCGTAACTTTTGGGTCAGTCGACGGTGCACTTCGGAAAGGGTTCGACAGCGGTTGTCGTTCCAACACATCGTCGCATTGACAAGAAAGGCGATCTTCGGGTCAGCCCCCGTCTAGCTCCCGGGTCACTTGGTACAAGCTACTTGCTATGTCGCTTCGACTTCCGATACTTGAGTGCGCAATGGCTCAAGATGCTTTGCATTGGAATCAGTTAGTTATCATATGTGTCGGCGGATTGGATCTCAAGTCAATCTAGGCGGGTGCGACATTAGTTGCTAAGTCTCGATCGAAAACGATTTGGATTCATCTAGATGCATTGTTATCTGACTTGAGGAACTATGCGAGCGAGTTGGGTTACCTCCTCGTGGATATGTTGGATACGCGTTATGACGGATAAGATGATGGATTGCGGTAAGAATGACGAATTTTTGGAAGATGAATTATTTTGGTGAGCCATGTTCTTTGTTTTACTTGAATTTCTGGAAGATTTGAATTTTGTTTTCTAGCTATTCTTTTCGTTTTCCTAGATTTTTTCGAAAGACTTGAATTTTTTGTGATCTATTCTGTTCGTTTCACTTGAATTTTTGGAAGATTTGATTTTTTGTGAGCTTTTTGTCATCGTTTCACTTGAATTTTTGGAAGATTTGAATTTTTTGGGAGCCAGTTTCTTCGGCTTAAATTTCCACTCAAGAGCAAGACTCGGACTAATAACTTATATAGGGGAGGAGTTGTGTGTTGTTCGCGGAAGCTCCCCCATACCCCTCTTATAGAATCATTGCCGGTGATCGGACGGATGTGTAGGTCGGATTTCAAAATGGGATCACCAGCACTGATTCTATTAGAGGGGCATGAAGCCACTTGATTGCTATGCGGGGGCTGCCCAAAGTCCTGTCTTTCGGGTCGCTCGACGGTGCAAGTCGGAAAGGGTTCGGCAGCGGTTGTCGTTCCAATGCGTCGTCGCAGTGATATGGAAGGCAATCTACGGGTCAGCCCCTGTCTAGCTTTCGGGTCACTTTGGTACAAGTGATTTGCTATGTACTTTCCGCGAACCCTATCCACGTACTCGTTAGCTACGCGTTGGCTCTTACACGAGCGGAACGGAGAGATGCGGCCTTCACAGGGAGTTGGCCGGAGATAGTTCTGTTTTTGTGAATGGAGCCGCGTATAGCTTTTGAGTCGTTTGGGTAGGTGCCCCCCTCCAAGAGAATCAGTGCTGGGTATCTCGGATTTAAAATCTGAGCACTAGCGCTGATTCTATTGGAGGGGCGCATTAGGCCACCCGCTTTCTATGCGGGGCCTGTCCAGGATCGTGTCTTTTGTGTCAGTCGACGTTGCAAGTAGGAAAGGGTTCGACAGCGGTTGTCGTTCCAACGCATCGTCGCATTGACAAGAAACGCAATTTTTGGGTCAGCCCCCGTCTAGCTCCCGGGTCGCTTGGCACAAGCGATTTGCTCTGTCGCATGCTGCATTAAGATTTGAATTTTTTGTTTGCTATTCTCATTTTTGTTTCATTGGAAGATTCGAATTTTTTGCGATCTCCTCTTTTGTTTCCTTTGATTTTTTTTTGGAAGATTTTAATTTTTTGTGAGCCTACTCTCTTCGATTCACTTGAGTTTTTGGAAGAAATGGATTTTTTTGGTGAGCTATGTTCTTTCTTTTACTTGAAGTTTTGGAAAATTTGAATGTTTTGCTAGTTGTTCTTCTTCGTTTCCCTTCGATTTTTTCGGAAGACCTGAATTTTTTGTGAGCTATTCTGTTCGTTTCACTTGAATTTTTTGAAGATTTGATTTTTTTGTGAGCTTTTTCCTCATCGTTTCACTTGAATTTTTGGAAGATTTGAATTGTTTGGGAGCCATTCTCAACGTCTCAAATTTCTACGGAAGAGAAAGACCCGGACTAATAACTTATATAGGGGAGTAGTAGTTCGCGGAAGCTCCCCCATGCCCCTCTAATAGAATCAGAGCTTGTGCGCGGACGGATGAGTAAGTCGGATTTAAAATCGGATCACTAGCACTGATTCTATTAGAGGGGCATGAAGCCACCTGATTGCTATGCGGGGGCTGCCCAAAGTCCTGTCTTTCGGGTCACTCAACGGTGCAAGTCGGAAAGTGTTCGGCAGCGGTTGTCGTTCGAATGTGTCGTCGCAGTGACATGGAAGGCAATCTTCGGGTCAGCCCCCGTCTAGCTTTCGGTTCGCTTTGGTACAAGCGATTTGCTATGTACTTTCCGCGAATCCTATCCGGGTACTCGTTAGCTATGCGTTGGTTCTTGCATGCGTGGAACGGAGAGATGCGGCCTTCACAGGGAGTTGGCCGGAGATAGTTCCGTTCTTGTGAATGGACCGGCGTATAGCTTCTGAGTCGTTTGGGTAGGTGCGGCCCTCCAAGAGAATCAGTGCTGGTGCTTGGACGGATTGGTAGCTCAGATATAAAATTTGAGCACTAGCACTGATTCTATTGGAGGGGCGCATTAGGGCACCCGTTTGCTATGCGGGGGCTGCCCATGCCCATGGTAGTGTCTTTTGTGTCACTCGACGGTGCAAGTTGGAAAGGGTTCGACAGCGGTTGTCGTTCAAATGTTTCGTTGTAGTGACATGGAAGACAATTACTGGGTCAGCCCCCGTCTAGCTCTTGGGTCACTTTGCTGCAAGTGATTAATTCGGTTTTGGATGGATAAAATCCCTTTGTGAAAGGTGGCATGGCGTTTGTTGGAGAAAATTGATTAAGTCGGAGCATTGGCCTCGGGCCATTGTGAGGACTGTCGATTTCTTCAGGTACAACACTTGTTTGCCTAGTAACAGAGTTGACATGTAATTCGGCATTGCTCTCGATTGTTCTCGGAGTTGTACCTCCGGAACTTTTGGATCTTGCCCCTTCACTCCATTTCATCCTCTTTGCTTGGATGAACGTGTGCACTTGTACCCCTTTCCGAGATGGTAGGCGCGATAATAAATTGCGGAGTGAGCATTTCTTGTAGTTCTGCCCAGCCCTTGTGCAGTTGGAAGTTCTCATCTTCATATTTAGTTGAATTTTGCCACGCACGAGTGTCGTAGAGAATTGCGACAGTGTGTATGTCATTTGTTTGACTGAAAGATGCGCTTGTTCCGAAGTTTACGACAGTTGCATTTGCCATGGGCCTTGGCACTTGGCACGTTCCATCTTTGCGATACATGAGCTCCGACAGTAACAAGTGTTGGGAATCGTTGCACGTAAGGTGAGTGTCCTGCTTTCATATTTCATCGTTGTCCCACTCTCCACCCTTTAAGCCTTTCCTAGTGTTTTTAGCGTGGCCCGGAGTGCGATGAAAGGTTGGTTGCCTTGTACACAAGTGCGGTCTTGGCCATCTCGTCTTCATTTTCTACGAGGCACTATCGTCTTGCTCTGGTTTGCAGGGCAAAGTCCTCTCTGTCTGTGGAGTTAAACTTGCAGACGAGTATGGCCAAGGCTTTTGGTTGGATGCGGAAACCGTTAAGGCTGTCGAGACGGGAGTTGTCGTGCGGGGTGCACCAAAGAAGTGCGTAGGTGGCATATGCCTGGGAAATGGATGTCTCTGAGTGGCCTTACTCGGTCGCGTGCACGGTGCATACTCTCGGGGCAGTGACTGTTGCGAGCATGTGCGATTCGGGTGTCTTCGGGTAAAGGGTTCCGTACGGGATGTTCTTCCCAGGCTCCTGTGAACCGAGCATCCGTTTTGCAATGACCCGACATGCGTGGCCATTTCATGTCTTTCTGGATGCGGAAAGCGTTAATGTTTGTCGAGACGGAAGTTGTCGTGCGGGGTGCACCAAAAAAGCGCGTAGGTGGCATATGCCTGGGAAATGGATGTCATTGAGTGGCCTTACTCGGTCGCGTGCGCGGTGCATACTCTCGGGGCAGTGACTGTTGCGAGCACTTGCGATTCGGATGTCTTCGGGTAAAGGGTTTCGTACGGGATATTCTTCCCAGGCTCCTGTGAACCGAGGATCCGTTTTGCAATGATCCGACAGGCGTAGACATTTTCAATCTGTCGAGACGCGGAAATTGTTTTCATGCTGTGCCGAGGCGTTTTCTTTACCGTCCAACATCACTTGTGGATGATCTCTCACTGTGGAATTTTCTATGTCGGTCGAGACGGGAGTTGTCGTGCGGGGTGCACCAAACAAGCGCGTAGGTGGCAT
>BSBK01011653.1:0-25000 GCA_027943335.1 Chamaecyparis obtusa | reverse complement strand
TTTTTTCCGCGAGTTTCGACCCCGCCCGGGAGCGAGCTCGGCGCCGATCCCGCCCCGCCGCTCCCCGGAGAGCTCGACCGGTTCGGTTCCGCTCGGATCGGACCCCGCCCGCGAGCGCCGCTCGGCTCGACGAGCTCGATGGGGATCCCGTCCGCGGGCGAGCTGGGCGTGGCTACACGTATGACGCGAATGTATTTTTTTTTTTTTTTTTTTTTTTTGAACTCTGGTTTTTTCGTTCTTATCCTCGTACGGAGCCTCCTTTGTTCATTTTTTTTCCGCGAGTTTCGACCCCGCCCCGGAGCGAGCTCGGCGCCGATCCCGCCCCGCCGCTCCCCGGAGAGCTCGACCGGTTCGGTTCCGCTCGGATCGGACCCCGCCCGCGAGCGCCGCTCGGCTCGACGAGCTCGATGGGGATCCCGTCCGCGGGCGAGCTGGGCGTGGCTACACGTATGACCCGAATGTAATTTTTTTTTTTTTTTTTTTTTTAACTCTGGTTTTTTCGTTCTTATCCTCGTACGGAGCCTCCTTTGTTCATTTTTTTTCCGCGAGTTTCGACCCCGCCCGGGAGCGAGCTCGGCGCCGATCCCGCCCCGCCGCTCCCCGGAGAGCTCGACCGGTTCGGTTCCGCTCGGATCGGACCCCCGCCCGCGAGCGCCGCTCGGCTCGACGAGCTCGATGGGGATCCCGTCCGCGGGCGAGCTGGGCGTGGCTACACGTATGACCCGAATGTAATTTTTTTTTTTTTTTTTTTTAAAACTCTGGTTTTTTCGTTCTTATCCTCGTACGGAGCCTCCTTTGTTCATTTTTTTTCCGCGAGTTTCGACCCCGCCCCGGAGCGAGCTCGGCGCCGATCCCGCCCCGCCGCTCCCCGGAGAGCTCGACCGGTTCGGTTCCGCTCGGATCGGACCCCGCCCGCGAGCGCCGCTCGGCTCGACGAGCTCGATGGGGATCCCGTCCGCGGGCGAGCTGGGCGTGGCTACACTTATGACCCGAAAGTTTTTTTTTTTTTTTTTTTTTTTTTTTTTTTTTTTTTTAACTCTGGTTTTTTCGTTCTTATCCTCGTACGGGGCCTCCTTTGTTCATTTTTTTTCCGCGAGTTTCGACCCCGCCCGGGAGCGAGCTCGGCGCCGATCCCGCCCCGCCGCTCCCCGGAGAGCTCGACCGGTTCGGTTCCGCTCGGATCGGACCCCGCCCGCGAGCGCCGCTCGGCTCGACGAGCTCGATGGGGATCCCGTCCGCGGGCGAGCTGGGCGTGGCTACACGTATGACCCGAATGTAATTTTTTTTTTTTTTTTTTTTTTTAACTCTGGTTTTTTCGTTCTTATCCTCGTACGGAGCCTCCTTTGTTCATTTTTTTTCCGCGAGTTTCGACCCCGCCCGGGAGCGAGCTCGGCGCCGATCCCGCCCCGCCGCTCCCCGGAGAGCTCGACCGGTTCGGTTCCGCTCCGATCGGACCCCGCCCGCGAGCGCCGCTCGGCTCGACGAGCTCGATGGGGATCCCGTCCGCGGGCGAGCTGGGCGTGGCTACACGTATGACCCGAATGTAATTTTTTTTTTTTTTTTTTTTTTTTTTTTTAACTCTGGTTTTTTCGTTCTTATCCTCGTACGGAGCCTCCTTTGTTCATTTTTTTCCCGCGAGTTTCGACCCCGCCCGGGAGCGAGCTCGGCGCCGATCCCGCCCCGCCGCTCCCCGGAGAGCTCGACCGGTTCGGTTCCGCTCGGATCGGACCCCGCCCGCGAGCGCCGCTCGGCTCGACGAGCTCGATGGGGATCCCGTCCGCGGGCGAGCTGGGCGTGGCTACACGTATGACCCGAATGTAATTTTTTTTTTTTTTTTTTTTTAAAACTCTGGTTTTTTCGTTCTTATCCTCGTACGGAGCCTCCTTTGTTCATTTTTTTTCCGCGAGTTTCGACCCCGCCCGGGAGCGAGCTCGGCGCCGATCCCGCCCCGCCGCTCCCCGGAGAGCTCGACCGGTTCGGTTCCGCTCGGATCGGACCCCGCCCGCGAGCGCCGCTCGGCTCGACGAGCTCGATGGGGATCCCGTCCGCGGGCGAGCTGGGCGTGGCTACACGTATGACCCGAATGTAATTTTTTTTTTTTTTTTTTTTTAACTCTGGTTTTTTCGTTCTTATCCTCGTACGGAGCCTCCTTTGTTCATTTTTTTTCCGCGAGTTTCGACCCCGCCCGGGAGCGAGCTCGGCGCCGATCCCGCCCCGCCGCTCCCCGGAGAGCTCGACCGGTTCGGTTCCGCTCAGATCGGACCCCGCCCGCGAGCGCCGCTCGGCTCGACGAGCTCGATGGGGATCCCGTCCGCGGGCGAGCTGGGCGTGGCTACACGTATGACCCGAATGTAATTTTTTTTTTTTTTTTTTTTTTTTTTTTTAACTCTGGTTTTTTCGTTCTTATCCTCGTACGGAGCCTCCTTTGTTCATTTTTTTCCCGCGAGTTTCGACCCCGCCCGGGAGCGAGCTCGGCGCCGATCCCGCCCCCGCCGCTCCCCGGAGAGCTCGACCGGTTCGGTTCCGCTCGGATCGGACCCCGCCCGCGAGCGCCGCTCGGCTCGACGAGCTCGATGGGGATCCCGTCCGCGGGCGAGCTGGGCGTGGCTACACGTATGACCCGAATGTAATTTTTTTTTTTTTTTTTTTTTAAAACTCTGGTTTTTTCGTTCTTATCCTCGTACGGAGCCTCCTTTGTTCATTTTTTTTCCGCGAGTTTCGACCCCGCCAGGGAGCGAGCTCGGCGCCGATCCCGCCCCGCCGCTCCCCGGAGAGCTCGACCGGTTCGGTTCCGCTCGGATCGGACCCCGCCCGCGAGCGCCGCTCGGCTCGACGAGCTCGATGGGGATCCCGTCCGCGGGCGAGCTGGGCGTGGCTACACGTATGACCCGAATGTAATTTTTTTTTTTTTTTTTTTTTAAAACTCTGGTTTTTTCGTTCTTATCCTCGTACGGAGCCTCCTTTGTTCATTTTTTTTCCGCGAGTTTCGACCCCGCCCGGGAGCGAGCTCGGCGCCGATCCCGCCCCGCCGCTCCCCGGAGAGCTCGACCGGTTCGGTTCCGCTCGGATCGGACCCCGCCCGCGAGCGCCGCTCGGCTCGACGAGCTCGATGGGGATCCCGTCCGCGGGCGAGCTGGGCGTGGCTACACGTATGACCCGAATGTAATTTTTTTTTTTTTTTTTTTTTTTTTTTAACTCTGGTTTTTTCGTTCTTATCCTCGTACGGAGCCTCCTTTGTTCATTTTTTTTCCGCGAGTTTCGACCCCGCCCGGGAGCGAGCTCGGCGCCGATCCCGCCTCGCCGCTCCCCGGAGAGCTCGACCGGTTCGGTTCCGCTCGGATCGGACCCCGCCCGCGAGCGCCGCTCGGCTCGACGAGCTCGATGGGGATCCCGTCCGCGGGCGAGCTGGGCGTGGCTACACGTATGACCCGAATGTAATTTTTTTTTTTTAATTTTTTTTTTAACTCTGGTTTTTTCGTTCTTATCCTCGTACGGAGCCTCCTTTGTTCATTTTTTTTCCGCGAGTTTCGACCCCGCCCGGGAGCGAGCTCGGCGCCGATCCCGCCCCGCCGCTCCCCGGAGAGCTCGACCGGTTCGGTTCCGCTCGGATCGGACCCCGCCCGCGAGCGCCGCTCGGCTCGACGAGCTCGATGGGGATCCCGTCCGCGGGCGAGCTGGGCGTGGCTACACGTATGACGCGAATGTATTTTTTTTTTTTTTTTTTTTTTTTTTAACTCTGGTTTTTTCGTTCTTATCCTCGTACGGAGCCTCCTTTGTTCATTTTTTTTCCGCGAGTTTCGACCCCGCCCCGGAGCGAGCTCGGCGCCGATCCCGCCCCGCCGCTCCCCGGAGAGCTCGACCGGTTCGGTTCCGCTCGGATCGGACCCCGCCCGCGAGCGCCGCTCGGCTCGACGAGCTCGATGGGGATCCCGTCCCGCGGGCGAGCTGGGCGTGGCTACACGTATGACCCGAAAGTAATTTTTTTTTTTTTTTTTTTTTTTTTTTTAACTCTGGTTTTTTCGTTCTTATCCTCGTACGGGGCCTCCTTTGTTCATTTTTTTTCCGCGAGTTTCGACCCCGCCCGGGAGCGAGCTCGGCGCCGATCCCGCCCCGCCGCTCCCCGGAGAGCTCGACCGGTTCGGTTCCGCTCGGATCGGACCCCGCCCGCGAGCGCCGCTCGGCTCGACGAGCTCGATGGGGATCCCGTCCGCGGGCGAGCTGGGCGTGGCTACACGTATGACCCGAATGTAATTTTTTTTTTTTTTTTTTTTTTTTTTTAACTCTGGTTTTTTCGTTCTTATCCTCGTACGGAGCCTCCTTTGTTCATTTTTTTTCCGCGAGTTTCGACCCCGCCCGGGAGCGAGCTCGGCGCCGATCCCGCCCCGCCGCTCCCCGGAGAGCTCGACCGGTTCGGTTCCGCTCGGATCGGACCCCGCCCGCGAGCGCCGCTCGGCTCGACGAGCTCGATGGGGATCCCGTCCGCGGGCGAGCTGGGCGTGGCTACACGTATGACGCGAATGTATTTTTTTTTTTTTTTTTTTTTTTTTTAACTCTGGTTTTTTCGTTCTTATCCTCGTACGGAGCCTCCTTTGTTCATTTTTTTTCCGCGAGTTTCGACCCCGCCCGGGAGCGAGCTCGGCGCCGATCCCGCCCCGCCGCTCCCCGGAGAGCTCGACCGGTTCGGTTCCGCTCGGATCGGACCCCGCCCGCGAGCGCCGCTCGGCTCGACGAGCTCGATGGGGATCCCGTCCGCGGGCGAGCTGGGCGTGGCTACACGTATGACCCGAATGTAATTTTTTTTTTTTTTTTTTTTTTAACTCTGGTTTTTTCGTTCTTATCCTCGTACGGAGCCTCCTTTGTTCATTTTTTTTCCGCGAGTTTCGACCCCGCCCGGGAGCGAGCTCGGCGCCGATCCTGCCCCGCCGCTCCCCGGAGAGCTCGACCGGTTCGGTTCCGCTCGGATCGGACCCCGCCCGCGAGCGCCGCTCGGCTCGACGAGCTCGAATGGGATCCCGTCCGCGGGCGAGCTGGGCGTGGCTACACGTATGACCCGAATGTAATTTTTTTTTTTTTTTTTTTTTTTTTTAACTCTGGTTTTTTCGTTCTTATCCTCGTACGGAGCCTCCTTTGTTCATTTTTTTTCCGCGAGTTTCGACCCCGCCCGGGAGCGAGCTCGGCGCCGATCCCGCCTCGCCGCTCCCCGGAGAGCTCGACCGGTTCGGTTCCGCTCGGATCGGACCCCGCCCGCGAGCGCCGCTCGGCTCGACGAGCTCGATGGGGATCCCGTCCGCGGGCGAGCTGGGCGTGGCTACACGTATGACCCGAATGTAATTTTTTTTTTTTAATTTTTTTTTAAACTCTGGTTTTTTCGTTCTTATCCTCGTACGGAGCCTCCTTTGTTCATTTTTTTTCCGCGAGTTTCGACCCCGCCCGGGAGCGAGCTCGGCGCCGATCCCGCCCCGCCGCTCCCCGGAGAGCTCGACCGGTTCGGTTCCGCTCGGATCGGACCCCGCCCGCGAGCGCCGCTCGGCTCGACGAGCTCGATGGGGATCCCGTCCGCGGGCGAGCTGGGCGTGGCTACACGTATGACGCGAATGTATTTTTTTTTTTTTTTTTTTTTTTTTTAACTCTGGTTTTTTCGTTCTTATCCTCGTACGGAGCCTCCTTTGTTCATTTTTTTTCCGCGAGTTTCGACCCCGCCCCGGAGCGAGCTCGGCGCCGATCCCGCCCCGCCGCTCCCCGGAGAGCTCGACCGGTTCGGTTCCGCTCGGATCGGACCCCGCCCGCGAGCGCCGCTCGGCTCGACGAGCTCGATGGGGATCCCGTCCGCGGGCGAGCTGGGCGTGGCTACACGTATGACCCGAAAGTAATTTTTTTTTTTTTTTTTTTTTTTTTTTTAATTTAACTCTGGTTTTTTCGTTCTTATCCTCGTACGGGGCCTCCTTTGTTCATTTTTTTTCCGCGAGTTTCGACCCCGCCCGGGAGCGAGCTCGGCGCCGATCCCGCCCCGCCGCTCCCCGGAGAGCTCGACCGGTTCGGTTCCGCTCGGCTTGATCAGCTCTGGTCGCTAGATCACTTGACAAAATTAGGTCAACAGGCAGATCAACTCGGGTCACCAACTAGATCAACTCAGGTCGCAAACTAGATCATCTCGGGTGGCTAGATCAACTCTGCTCGCTAGTCGGTAACTCATACTGCCATAATAAATTAGGTCACTACAACGACTCTGGTCGCTCGGTCGACTAAGGTGACTCAGGTCACTGGGTGGACTTGGTCGACTCGGTCGACTCGATCGACTCGGGTCACCGAGTTGACTCAGGTAGCCAAATCGACTCAGGTCGAGTCAGTCACCTGACCGACCCGGTCGACTCGGGTCGACGCAGTCAACTTGAGTCAACTCAGTTGACTTGGATCACCGGGTCGACTAGGGTGACTTAGGTCGACTCAGCTGACTCGGTTGACTCAGGTCGACTCAAGTCGACTTGGGTTGTCGGATCTACTCGGGCCTCTAGATTGCACGGGTCACTAGATCAACTCAAGTTGCTAGCGAGATCAGCTCAGGTCACCACACAGGTAACCAACTAGATCAACTCGGGTCACTAGATCAGCTTGGGTCACCAGCTAGATCAGCTCTAGTCGCTAGATCACCTGACAAAATCAGGTCACTAACTAGATCAGCCTGGGTCACCAACCATTTCATCTTAGGTCGCCAACTAGATCAGCTTAGGTCGCTAACTAGATCAACTCAGGTCGCCAGATCAGCTCTGGTTGCCAGCCAAAAACTTTGACTGCCATAATAAATTGGGTCACCACAGCGACTCGGGTCACCAGGTCGACTCGGTTGACTCGGGTCACCAGGTCGACTTGGTTGAATCAGGTCACTGGGTCGACTCGGTCGACTCGATGGACTTGGGTCACCAGGTCGACTTGGTTGACTCAGGTCACCGGGTCGACTCAGTCACCTGACTGACTCGGTCGACTCGGGATGACTCAGTTGACTCAGGTCATCGGATCGACTCGAGTCACCAAGTTGACTCGGGTCACCGGGTCGACTTGGGTTGTCAGATCGACTCGGGCCTCTGGATCAGTACGGGTCACTGGATCAACTCAAGTCGCTAGCGAGATCAACTCAGGTCACCACACGGGTCGCCAACTAGATCAACTCACATCGCCAGATCAGCTTGGGTCACCAACCAGATCAACTCTGGTCGCTAGATCACCTGACAAACTTAAGTCACCAGCCAGATTAGCTTAGGTCACCAGCCAGTAACTCTGACTACCATAATAAATTAGGTCACCACAGTGACTCAGGTAACTGGGTTGACTCAGTCGACTCAGGTCGACTCAGTTGACTCAGGTCACCGGGTCGACTCGATCGACTCAGTTGACTCGATTCACCGGGTTGACTTAGGTTACTGGGTTGACACGATCGACTCAGTTGACTCAGGTCATTGGGTGGACTCCGTTGACTTAATCGACTCAGGTCACCGGGTTGACTCAGTCACCTGACTGACTCGGGTCGACTTGGTTGACTCGGGTCACAAGGTCGACTTGGTTGACTCGGGTCATCAGGTCGACTTGGTTGATTCGGGTCATCGGGTCGACTCGGTTGAGTCGGGTCACCAGGTCGACTCAGGTCGACTTGGGTTACCAGATCGACTCAGGCCTCTGGATCAGGATGGGTTACTGGATCAACTCAAGTTGCTAGCAAGATCAACTTAGGTCACCACACGGGTCACCAACTAGATCAACTCTGGTCGCCAGATTAGCTTGGGTCACCAACCAGATCAACTCTGGTCTCCAGATCACCTAACAAAATTAGGTCACTAGCAACTTGGGTCACTGGGTCGACTCAATTGACTCAGGTCACCGGGTGAACTCGGTCGACTCAGTTGACTCGGGTCACCGGGTCGACTCGGTTGACTCGGGTCATTGGGTCGACTCGGTCGAGTCAGGTCACCAGGTCGACTCGATCGAGTCGGGTCATCGGGTCGACTCAGGTCGTCGGGTTGACTCAGGTCAACTCGGTTGACTCAGGTCACCGGGTCGACTCGGTTGACTTGGGTCACCGCATCGACTTGGTTGACTCAGGTCACTGCGTCGACTCGGTTGACTCGGGTCATCGGGTTGACTCGGTTGACTCGGGTCATCGGGTCGACTCGGTTGACTCAGGTCACTGGGTTGACTCAATTGACTCAGGTCACTGGGTCGACTCGGTTGACTCGGGTCACCGAGTCAACTCGAATCGACTTGGGTTGCCGGATCGACTCAGGCCTCTAGATTGGGATGGGTCACTAGATCAACACAAGTCGCTAGTGAGATCAACTCAGGTCACCACACGGGTCACCAACTAGATCAACTCAGGTCACCAAATCAGATTGGGTCACTAGCCAGATCAGCTCTGGTCGCCAGATCACCTCACAAAATTAGGTCGACAGCCAAATCAGCTTAGGTTGCCAACTAGATCAATTCAGGTCACCAGATCAGCTCTAGTCACCAGCCAGTAACTCTGACTGCCATAATAAATTAGGTCACCATAGTGACTCAGGTCGCTGGGTCGACTCGATCGACTCGGGTCACCAGGTCAACTCGGTTGACACGGGTCACTGGGTCGACTCGGTCGACTCTGTTGACTCGAGTCACCGGGTTGACTCGGTCGACTCAGGTCACTAGGTCGACTTAGGTCGACTCAGTCACCTGACTGACTCGGTCGACTTGGGTCGACTTGGTTGCCTCGAGTCATCGTGTTAACTCAGTTGACTCAGGTCATCGGGTCAACTCAGTTGACTCCGGTCATTGGGTCAACTCAGTTGACTCAAGTCATCAGGTCAACTTAGTTGACTCAGGTCACTGGGTCGAGTCGGTCGACGCGGTTGACTCAGGTCACCAGGTCGACTTGGGTTGCCGGATCGACTCGGGCCTCTAGATCAAGATGGATCATCGGGTCAACTCAAGTTACTAGCGAGATCAACTCAGGTCACCACATGGGTCGCCAACTAGATCAACTTGGGTCACCAGATTAGCTTGGGTCACCAGCTAGATCAGCTCTGGTCGCCATATCAGCTTATGTCACCAACTAGATCAACTCAGGTCGCCAGCCAATAACTTTGACTGCCATAATAAATTGGGTCACCATAGTGACTCGGGTCGCTAGGTCAACTTGGTTGACTCAGGTCATAGGGTCGACTCGGTTGACTCAGTTGACTCAGGTCATTGGGTCGACTCAGTTGACTCATGTCACTGGGTCGACTCGAGTCACCAGGTCGACTCGGTTGACTCAGGTCACTAGGTCGACTCGGGTCAACTCAGTCACCTTACTAACTTAGGTAGACTTGGTTGACTTGGGTCACCAGGTCAACTTAGGTCATCAGGTCAACACGGTTGACTCAGGTCACTAGGTCAACTCTGTCGACTCAGGTCACCAAGTCAGCTGGGTCGACTTAGTCAACTCTGGTCACCGGGTCGACTCAGTTGATTCGAGTCACCGGGTCACTGGGTCGACTCGGTTGGCTCGGGTCATCGAGTTGACCAGGTTGACTCGGGTCACTGGGTCGACTCGGTGGACTCGAGTCGACTCGATTGACTCAGGTCGAGTTGGGTTGCCGGCTCGACTCGGGCCTCTGGATCGGGATGGGTCACTGGATCAACTCAAGTCGCTAGCGAGATCAACTCAGGTCACCACACGGATCACCAACTAGATTTACTCAGGTCGCCATATCAGCTTGGGTCACCAACCAGATCAGCTCTTGTCACCAGATCACCTGACAAAATTAGTTCACCAACCAGATCAGGTTAGGTCACCAATTAGATCAACTCAGGTCGCTAGATTAGCTCTGGTCGCCAGTGAGTAACTCCGACTGCCATAATAAATTGGGTCACCACAAAAACCCTGGTCGCTGGGTCGACTCAGTCAACTCAGTCAACTTGATCAACTCGGGTCACCGGGTCAACTCGGGTCATCGGGTCAACTCGGGTCACTGGGTCGACTCGGTCGACGTGGGTCACCGAGTCGACTTGGGTTGCCGAATCAACTTAGGCCTCGAGTCGACTTGGGTTGACACGGGTCGACCTAGTCGACTCAGGTCACTAGGTTGACTCAATTGATTCAGGTCACTAGGTCAACTCAGTCGACTCTGGTTTACTCGGGTCGACTCGGTCACCTGACCGACTCGGGACACCACGTCGACTCAGTCGACTCGGTTGACTCGGGTCATCGAGTCGACTCGGTTGACTCGGGTCATCGAGTCGACTCGGTTGACTCAGGTCACTCGGTCAACTCGATAGACTCGGGTCACCGAGTCGACTTGGGTTGCCGGATTGACTCAGGCCTCTGGATCAGGACGGGTCACTGGATCAACTCAAATCGCTAGCAAGATCAACTCAGGTCACCACACGGGTCGCCAACTAGATCAACTTGAGTCACCAGATCAACTTGGGTCACCAGCCAGATCAGCTCTGGTCTCCAGATGACCTGACAAAATTAGGTCACTAGCCAGATCAGCTTAGGTCACCCACTAGATCAATTCAGGTTGCCAGCTCAGCTCTGGTCGCCAGCTAGTAACTTTAACTGCCATAATAAATTAGGTCACCACAGCGACTTGGGTCACTGGGTCGACTCAGTTGACTCGGGTCATCGGGTCAACTCGGTCGACTCAGTTGACTTGGGTCACCAGGTCGACTCGGTTGACTCGAGTCATTGGGTCGACTCAGTTGACTCGGGTCACTGGGTCGACTCAATTGAGTCAGGTCACTGGGTCGACTCGGTCAACTTAGGTCATCGGGTCGACTCAGTCACCTAACCGACTCGGTCGACTCAGGTCGACTCGGATCACCGGGTTGAATCGATCGACTTGGTTGACTCGGGTCACCGCGTCAACTCAGTTGACTCGGGTCGACTCGGTTGACTCAGGTCACTGGGTTGACTCAGTTGACTCAGGTCACCGGGTCGACTCGATTGACTCAGGTCACCGGGTCGACTCGGGTCACCGGGTCAACTCGGTTGACTCGGATGATCGAGTCGACTCGGTCGACTCGGATCGACTTGGGTTGTTGGATCAACTCAAGCCTCTAGATCAGGATGGGTCACTAGATCAACACAAGTCGCTAGCGAGATCAACTCAGGTCACCACACAGGTCGCCAACTAGATCAACTCGAGTCGCCAGATCAGATTGGGTCACCAGCCAGATCAGCTCTGGTTGCTAGATCACCTCACAAAATTAGGTCGACAGCCAAATTAGCTCTGGTCACTAGATCACCTCACAAAATTAGGTCGACAACCAGATCAGCTTAGGTTGCCAACTAGATCAATTCAGGTCGCTAGATCAACTCTGGTCGCTAGCCAATAACTTTGACTGCCATAATAAATTGGGTCACCACAGCGACTCGGGTCGCTGGGTCGACTCGGTCGAGTCGGGTCACTGGGTCGACTTGGTTGACTTAGGTCACTAGGTCAACTCGGTCGACTCAGTTGACTCAGGTCACCGGGTTGACTCGGTTGACTCAAGTCACCGGGTCGACTTAGGTCGACTCGGTTGACTTGGGTCACCAGGTCGACTCAATTGACTCAGGTCATCGGGTCAACTCAGTTGACTCAGGTCATCGAGTCGACTCGATCGACTCGGGTCACTAGGTTGACTCGGTCGACGCGGTTGACTCAAGTCACCGGGTTGACTTGGGTTGCCGGATCGACTTAGGCCTCTAAATCGGGATGAGTCACTTGGTCAACTCAAGTCGCTAGCGAGATCAACTCAGGTCACCACACGGGTCGCCAACTAGATCAACTCAGGTCACCACACGGGTCGCCAACTAGATCAACTCAGGTCGCCAGATCAGCTTGGGTCACCAGCTAGATCAGCTCTGGTCACCAGATCACCTAACAAAATTAGGTCACCAGCCAGATCAGCTTATGTCACCAACTAGATCAACTCGGGTCGCCAGCCAGTAACTTCGACTGCCATAATAAATTGGGTCACCACAGTGACTCAGGTCGCTGGGTCGACTCGGTTGACTCAGGTCACAGGGTCGACTCGGTTGACTCAAGTCATCGGGTCGACTCGGTTGACTCATGTCACTGGGTCAACTCAGGTCACCGGGTCGACTTAGTTGACTTAGGTCACCAGGTCGACTCAGTTGACTCAGGTCACCGAGTCGACTCGGGTCGACTCAGTCACCTTACTGACTTAGGTCAACTTGGTTGACTCAGGTCACCATGTCAACTCAGGTCATTGGGTTGACACGGTTGACTCGGGTCACTGGGTTAACTCTATCGACTCGGTTGACTCGGGTCACCGAGTCGACTCAGTCGACTCTGGTCACCGGGTCGACTTGGTTGATTCGGGTCACCGGGTCACTGGTCGACTCGGTTGGCTCGGGTCATCGGGTCGACTCGGGTCACTGGGTCGACTCGGTTGACTCAGGTCGACTGGGTCGACTTAGTCAACTCTAGTCACCGGGTCGACTCGGTTGATTCGGGTCACCGGGTCACTAGGTCGACTCGGTTGGCTCGGGTCATCGGGTCGACTCAGGTCACTGGGTCGACTCGGTTGACTCAGGTCGACTGGGTCGACTTAGTCGACTCTGGTCACCGGGTCGACTCGGTTGATTCAGGTCACCGGGTCACCGAGTCGACTCGGTTGGCTCAGGTCATCAGGTCGACTCGGTTGACTCGGGTTGCTAGCTCGACTTGGGTTGCTGGCTCGACTCGAGCCTCTAGATCGAGACGGGTCATTGGATCAACTCAAGTCGCTAGCGAGATCAACTCAGGTCACCACATGGGTCGGCAACTAGATTTACTCGAGTCACCATATCAGCTTGGGTCACCAACCAGATCAGCTCTTATCGCCAGATCACCTGACAAAATTAGTTCACCAGCCAGATCAGGTTAGGTCGCTAACTAGATCAACTCGGGGTGCTAGATCAGCTCTAGTCGCCAGTGAGTAACTCTGACTACCATAATAAATTAGGCCACCATAAAAACCCCGGTCGCTGGGTCGACTTGGTTGACTCAGGTCACCGGGTCGACTCAGTTGACTCGGGTCATTGGGTCGACTCGGTCAACTCGGGTCACCGGGTCGACTCGGGTCATCGGGTCACTGGGTCGACTCGGGTCACCGAGTCGACTTGGGTTGCTGGATTGACTCAAGCCTCGAGTCGACTTGGGTTGACACGGGTCGACCTAGTCAACTCAGGTCACCGGGTCGACTCAATTGATTCAGGTCACTAGGTTGACTCAGTCGACTCTGGTTGACTCGGGTCGACTTAGTCACCTGACCGACTCAGTTGACTCGGGTCACCACGTTGACTCGGTCGACTCGGTTGACTCAGGTCGACTCAGTTGACTCGGGTCATCGGGTCGACTCAGTTGACTCAGGTCACTCGGTCGATTCGGTTGACTCGGGTCACTTGGTCAACTCGGGTCGACTTAATCACCTGACTGACTTAGGTCGACTTAGTTGACTCGGGTCACCAGGTCGACTCAGTTGACTCAGGTCACTGGGTCAACTCTGTCGACTCAGGTCACCAGGTCGACTGGGTCAACTCAGTCGACTCAGGTCACCGGGTCGACTCAGTCACTTGACCGACTCGGTTGATTCGGGTCACTGGGTCGACTCGGTTGACTCAAGTCACTGGGTCGACTCGATTGACTCGGGTCGACTCGAGTGACTCGGGTCACCGGGTCAACTCGGGTTGACTCGGGCCTCTAGATCAGGAGGGGTCATTGGATCAACTCAAGTTTCTAGCGAGATCAACTCAAGTCACCACACGGGTCCCCAACTAGATTTACTCAGGTCACCATATCAGCTTGGGTCACCAGCCAAATCAACTCTTGTCGCCAAATCACCTGACAAAATTAGTTCGCCAGCTAGATCAGGTTAGGTCGCCAACTAGATCAACTCGGGTTGCTAGATCAGCTCTGGTCGCCAATGAGTAACTCCAACTGCCATAATAAATTAGGTCACCACAGAAACCCCAGTCGCTGGGTCGACTCGGGTCGACTCGATTGACTCGGGTCATTGGGTCGACTCGGTCAACTCGGGTCACCGGGTCGACTCGGTTGACTCAGGTCATCAGGTCGACTTGGGTCACTGGGTCGACTCGGGTCACCGAGTCGACTTGGGTTGCTGGATCGACTCAGGCCTCAAGTTGACTTGGGTTGACACGGGTCGACCTAGTCTACTAAGGTCTCCTGGTCGACTCGGGTCGACTCAATCGATTCAGGTCACTGGGTCGACTCAATCACCTGACTGACTCGGTCATCTCAGGTCACCATGTCGACTCGATTGACTCTTGTCATCGGGTTGACTCAGTTGACTCAGGTCACTGGGTCAACCGATTGACTCAGGTCACTGGGTCGACTCGGTCACCACACGGGTCACCAACTAGATCAAGTTAGGTAGCTAGCGAGATCAACTCAGGTCACCACACTGGTCCCCAACTAGATCAACTCGGATCGCCAGATCAGCTTGGGTCACCAGCCAGATCAGCTGTGGTCGCCAGATCAGCTTGGGTCACCACATTGACTCAGGTCGCCACATTACTTGGCCAACTCGGGTCACCAGCCAGATCAACTCAGGTGACTCGGTTGACTCAGGTTATCGGGTCGACTCGGGTCGACTTGGGTTGCCAGATCAACTCGGGCCTCGAGTCGACTTGGGTTGACTTGGGTCACCAGGTCGATGCGGGTTGTCAGGTCAACACGAGTCACCGGTTCGACATGGGTCGCCAGTTTGACACGGGTCACGGGGTCGACACGGGTCACTGGGTCGACGCGAGTCACTGGGTCGACGCGGGTCACTAGGTCGACGCAGGTCGCTGGGTTGACTCGGGTCGTCAAGTTGACTCGGGTCGCCGGGTCAACTCAGGTTATTGGATCGACTCGGGTCTCTAGATCAGGACAGGTCACTTGATCAACTCGGGTCACCACATGAGTCACCAATTAGATCAACTCAGGTCACCAGATCAGCTTGGGTCACTAGCCAAATCTGCTCTGGTCGCCAAATCACCTAACCGACTCGGGTCGCCAGCCAGATCAGCTTGGGTCACCACATCACCTGGCCAACTCGGTTCGCCAGATCAACTCAGGACACGACATCGACTCAGGTAGTTAGCTAGATCATCTCAGATCACCAGATCGCCCGATGAACTCAGGTCGGGTGGGGTCTCTAGATCGAGTCGAGTCACCAGATCAAGTCGGGTCCCGAGCCAGATCAACTCAGGTCACCACATCGACTCGGGTCACCAGCCAGATTAGGTCAGGTCACTAGATAGCCTGACCTACTTAGATCTCCAGTGAGTCTGTCCACTTTTTGAATGATTGACCCATACTCCTCTTCAAGTATTATCATAGTCAAGTCTCCGCTTCTAGCTCGACAATAAGAAGGGCGTGACTCCATGTATGGCCTGAGTGATTTTTTTTTAACTCTGGTTTTTTCATTCTTTTTGTCGTAGGGAGCCTCCTTTGTCTATTTTTTTTACAACTTTTGACCTCGCTCACGATCAAGCTAGGCCAACTCATTTAAACTTGGATCGCATAAATCTAATATGCACAATAGTAATGTTGATGAGTATGCAAACACATCAATGAAGTCATCTCAGTATGTCAAGTCCCCCAACTTAGATCACTCGAGTCGCATAAGTAACTCAGATAGCCATAATAAATTAGGTCACCATAGTGACTCGGGTCACTAGGTCGACTCAGGTCACGGGGTCGACTCGGGTCATCAAGTCAACTCAGGTTGCTGGGTTGACATAGCCGAATCGACTCAGGTCTTTGGATCGGGACGGGTCACTTGATCAACTCGTGTCGCTAGCCAAATCAACTTAGGTCATCACATGGGTCGCCAACTAGATCAACTCGGGTCGCTAGATCAGCTCTGGTCACCAGATCACCTGACCAACTTAGGTCGCCAACCAAATCAGCCTTGATCGCCACATTGACTCAGGTTGCCACATCACCTAGCCAACTTGGGTCGCCAGCCAGATCAACTCGAGTTGCCAGATCGACTCGGGACACCACATCGACTCAGGTAGTCAGCTAGATCATCTTGGATCCCTAGATCGCTCGATGAACTCAACTCAGGTGGGGTCTCTAGATCAAGTCGGGTCACCAGATCAAGTCGGGTCCTGAGCTAGATCAACTTAGGTCACCACATCGACTTAGGTCACCAGCCAGATCAGGTCCCTAGCCAGATCAACTCAGGTCACCACATCCAATATGCACAATAGTAATGCTGATGAGTATGCAAACTCATCAATGAAGTCATCTCAGTATGCCAAGTTGTCAAGTCCTCCAACTTAGATCAGTCGAGTCGCATAAGTAACTCCAACTACCATAATAAACTTAGATCACTCAGGTCGTTAGGTCGACTCGGGTTGCCGGCTTGACTCGGGTCTCTAGATCGCGATAGGTCGCTGGATCAACTCGGGTTGCTAGCTAGATTAACTCAAGTCACCACATCGACTTGGGTCATCACCTAGATCAGCTCAGGTTGCCACATCACCTAACCAACTCAGGTCAGGTCGGGTCACCAGATTAATTCGGGTCACCAGCCAGATCAACTTAGGTTGCCACATCAACTCGAGTATCCAGATAGATCAGCTCGGGTCACCAAATCACCTAACTAACTTAGGTCAGGTTGGGTTAGGTCTCCTGATCAGGTCGGGTCACCGGATCAACTCAGGTCGCTAATTAGATCAACTCGGGTCACTAACATGATCAACTCGGGTCAACACATCAGCTTATGTTGTTAACACATTCCAATATGCCAAGCTGTCTAGTTTGCTAGCTCGGATCACTCGAGTCGCATAAGTAACTCGTATTGCCAAAACAACTTGGGTCACCTAATTAACTCGAGTCATCAGATCGACTCGGGTCGCCAGATCGACTCGGGTCACCGGATCGACTCGAGTCCTCGAATCGACTCGGGTCACCGTATTGACGCAGGTCACCGGATCGACTCAGGTCTCCAGATCAGGATGGGTCGTCCGATCGACTCGGTTCATCGGATCGATTCGGGTATCCAGATAGATCAAATCAGGTCACCAAATCACCTGACTAACTTAGGTTAGGTCGGGTCTCTGGATCGAGTCGGGTCACCAGATCAAATTGGGTCTCCAGCCAGATCAACTCGGGTCAACACATCGACTCGAGTCACCAACCAGATCAACTTGGGTCGCCAGACCAACTCAGGTCAGGTCGGGTAAGGTCTCCAGATTGGGTCAAGTCGCGGGATCATTTCAGCTCGCCAGCCAGATCAACTCGAGTTGCTACATCGACTCGACTCGACTCGCCAACCAGATCAGCTCAGGTCATTAGATCACCTGACCAACTCGAGTCAGGTCGACGGATGAAGTCAGATCGCCAGATCAACTCAGGTCGCCAGCCAGATCAACTCAGATCATCACATCGACTTAGGTCGCCAGCCAAATCAGCTCGGGTCACCAAATCAACTCGGGTCACCAGCCAGATCAACTCGGGTTAACAAATTTGAGTTTTGACCCCACTCGCAAGCGAGCTAGGCTAACTCATTCAAACTTGGATCGCCTCAATCTAATATGCATAATAGTAATACTAACGAGTATGCAAACTCATCAATGAAGTCAACTAAGTATGCCAGCCTGATCAACTCAGGTCAACAAATTGACTCGGGTCACCAACCAGATCAACTCGGGTCACCAGATTGCCAGGCCAAGTTGGGTCGGGTCGGGTTGGGTCAGGTCTCTAGATCGGGTTGGGTCAGTTCTCTAGATCGGGTCGGGTTGCCAGATCAATTCTTGTCGCCAACCAGATCAACTCAGGTCGCCACATCGACTCGGGTCGTCAGCCAGATCAGCTCGGGTCACCACATCACCTAACCAACTCGGGTTAGGTCGGGTCACCCGATCAATTTGGGTCACTAAGTTGGGTGTGACTCCATGAATGGCACGAGTGGTTTTCTTTTTCAACTCTAGTTTTTTCATTCTTTTCATTGTACGAAGCCTCCTTTGTCTATTTTTTTAGGACTTTTGACCCCGCCCTGAGGATCGCCAACGAGCTCGACCGGATCCTGTCCGAGATCTTGCTCGTGAGCGAGCTCACCGGGATCCCGTCGCCAACGAGCTAGGCGTGACTCCATGGATGGCTCTAGTGATTTAAGTTTTTTATAACTTGAAAATTTTGTTCTTTTCCTTGTATAGAGCCTCCTTTATCCATTTTTTCCTACGAGTTTCGACCCCGCCAGCGACCTTGTTAAGTTCTCATCGCAGGTCTTGCCCTACTACCACGAAAGCCTCCCAGCGGTTATATGAAATGACCCCGGGTCATTTCAACACTGCGTCTAACAATAACTAGTCAGACTGCATCAAATGATGTCCACCTCGATCCATGCCAACTCATTCAAACTTGGATCACCTCAATCTAATATGCACAATAGTAATGCTGACAAGTATGCCAACTCATCAATGAAGTCGCCTTAGCATGCCAAGCTGTCAAGTCCCCCAACTTGAATTACTCCAGTCGCATAAGTAATTCGGATCATTGGATCGACTCGCATCGCCGAGTCAACTCGGGTTTCTGGATCGACTCGAGTCCCCAAAACAACTTGGGTTGCCAGTCGGATCAACTCGGGTCACCATCCAGATCAACTCAGGTCGCAAGATCACCTGACTAACTTAGATTGACGAAGTTGCCTAGCCAACTTGGATCGCTAGACTTGCCAGATCGACTCGAATCACTGGAGTCGTCAGATCGACTCAGATCTCTATTTCAAGTCGGCCCTATTGCCACGAAGGCATCCCAATGATAACCAGTCAGATCGCAAGTTAAATCACATCAAATGATGTTCACCTCGATCTGTGCTAACTCATTCAATCTTGGATCACCTCGATCCAATATGCCAAGCTGTCAAGTCCACCAGCTCAGATCACTCGAGTTGCATAAGTAACTCAGATCGCCAGAACAACTCGGGTCACCAGATCGACACAGGTCGTCAAATCCACTCGGGTTGCCGAATCAACTCGAGTCGTCGGATCGACTCGGGTCTCCAGATTAGGACGGGTTGTCAGATCGACTCGGGCCGCCAGCCAAATCTACTCGGGTCCCTACATCGACTCAGGTATCCATATAGATCATATTGGGTCGCCAAATCACCTGACTAACTAAAGTTAGGTCAAGTTTGGTCGGGTCAGGTCTCCGGATTGGGTCGGGTCACCGGATCAACTTGGGTCAACATATCGACTCGAGTCGCCAACCAGAACAACTCGGGTCACCAGATTGCCAGACCAACTCGGGTTGGGTCGGGTCAGGTCTTCAGATCGGGTCAGGTCACGGGATCATTTTGGGTCGCCAGCCAGATCAACTCGGGTCGCCACATCAACTCGACTCACCAACCAGGTCAGGTCGGGTCACCAGATCACCTGACCAACTCGGTCAGGTCGACGGATGAAGTCGGATCGCTGGATCAACTCAGGTCGCTAGCCAGATCAACTTGGGTCACCACACCAACTCAGGCCGCCAGCCAAATCAGCTCAGGTCGCGAGATCAACTCAGGTCAACAAATGTGACTTTTGACCCCACTCACAAGTGAGCTAGGCTAACTCATTCCAAGTCTCTCATGGAAAAGTCCATGACTTCCCATTCCTATACCTATGCTGACGAGTATGCCAACTCATCAATGAATTCGGCTCAGCATGCCAAGTTGTCAAGTCCCCCAACTTGAATTACTCCAGTCACATAAGTAATTTAGATCACCAGAACAACTCGGGTCACCGGATCGACTCAATTCGCCGGATTGACTTGGATCACCGGATCACTAGAGTCGGCAAAGTAACCCAGATCTCTAGGGTCATAACGGGATAGGTATTGTTTACGGATGTAACGACCTCTGAGATGAGCCCAACTCGTCAATCGGAGCCAGCTCGCCAATCTGATTGAGCTAGCCGATCTGAGCCAACTCACCGATTTGAGCTAGCAAGACACCTCTCAAGAATTGAGTTTGAGAACTTCTCCACTAATGAGTTGTCCTCAAGATGTGAACTTGCATCCAGATTAGGACTTGTGGCTTGCACGAGCCAATGTCATGAAGACCTCCTACGTACATGCAACCAATGCATCTCATAGTCCAACATAGTTCTGAACTAGCTCATTACGCCACCATCTCGCACATGTTCCAAGTCTCCCATGGAAAAGTCCCCAACTTCCCATTCCAATACCTAGTTGATTTCACCTCGGATCGAGTCCCCAACAAGATCCAATGCCACTCTGCACAAAGCAGTCCATGCTACTTCATGCAGCTCGAATGACACCTCGACTTGACTCTAAACCTTACCCAGGCCAAAACTATTAACAACTTGTCGCACAACCCCATGAATGCTCCTCGAATCAAGTCCCTGACATGACCCTACTCCTGAGTGCACCAAACAACTCCTTTGTTACACCTCGGATCGAGTCCCTTACATGTCAGTTCAAGTCAGTCGACGTGTTAGCTCTATTTCTAGTATGAGGTGATCTTGTCACATCAACACTACACCCATCCATTGTAAGTTAGCCATACCACCACAAAGTCATCCAACAGTCATTATGAAATGACCCCTATCACATCAAGCTGTGTTGGTTTGTTTCAAGTCGGCCCTATTGCCACGAAGGCATCCCAATGGTAACTAGTCAAATCGCATCAAATGATGTTCACCTCGATCTATGCCAATGCTGCCTATGATTGATTTGCTAGCTCTCTACGGATATTTTTGGATATGCCATTTGATACCTGAATGCTATGCATGGGTTCGTGCATAGACGATTCGAGCTGAGCTTAAGGATGTTGAGTTCTCAAGTGAATATGAATAGGCGAGTTGTTCTATGGAGTAGAACTCAGGAATGCATGATGGATTGAGCTCATCTCGCGGATCCGAGCCAGCTCGTTGATCCGATCCAGCTTGTCGATCTGAGCCAGCTCGACGATCCGAGCCAGCTCGTCAAGTTGAGCCTTTTACGAGATTTAAATTTTTTGCGACCTATCGACGTCGGCAAGCATTTGTATGGGGGAGAAAGACTCGGACTAATAACTTATCCTCGTAGGGGAGGTGTTGTTGGTGGATGTGAGGATTTTTGAGATGAGACCCAAGCTGGAACAAATTCTAGTGCGCATTGTGATTAGAGCTAAGCTAAAGGATATTGAGTTCTCAAAGGAATACAAATAGGCAAGTTGTTTTATGGAGTAGAACACGGGAATGCATGATGGATCCGATCCGATTTGAGCCGAGCCGGCTCGGCGATCCGAGCCAGCCAGCTTGGAAAACCGAGCCGGCTCGCTCGGCAAACCGTGCCAGCTCGCCGATTCGAGTCAGCTCGCTCGGTGATCCGAGCCAGCTCGCTTGGCGATCCGAGCCTTTTACGAGATTTTAAGTTTTTGTGACTTATCGGCGTCGGCAAGCATTTCTACGTGGGAGCAAGACTCGGACTAATAACTTATATAGGGGAGGTGTTGTTGGTGGATGTAAGGATCTTTGAGATGAGACTCGAGATGGAATGGATTCTAGTGCCCATTGTGATTCGAGCTGAGCTAAAGGATGTTGAGTTCTCAAGTGAATACAAATAGGTGAGTTGTTCTATGGAGTAGAACACGGGAATGCATGATGGATTGAGCTCAGCTCGTCGATCCGAGCCAGCTCACGGATTCGAGCTAGCTTGTCGAGCTGAGTCTTTTACGAGATTTAAAGTTTTCGTGACCTATCCGTGTCGGCGAGCATTTCTACGGGGGAGCAAGACTTGGACTAATAACTTATATAGGGGAGGTGGTGTTGGTGGATGGAAGGATCTTTGAGATGAGACCCGAGCTGGAACGGATTCTAGTGCGCGTTGTGATTCGAGTTGAGCTAAAGGATGTTGAATTCTCAAGTGATTACAAATAGGCGAGTTATTCCATGGAGTAGAACACGGGAATGCATGATGGATTGAGCTCAACTCGGCGATCCGAGCCAGCTCGGCGATCCGAGCCAGCTCGGCGATCCGAGCCAGCTCGGCGATCCGAGCCAGCTCGGCGATCCGAGCCAGCTCGGCGATCCGAGCCAGCCCGTCGAGCTGAGTCTTTTACAAGATTTAAATTTTTTGTGACCTTTCGGCGTTGGCGAGCATTTCTACGGGGGAGTAAGACTCGGACTAATAACTTATATAGGGGAGGTGTTGTTGGTGAATGTAAGGATCACTGAGATGAGACCCGAGCTGGAACGGATTCTAGTGCGCGTTATGATTCGAGCTGAGCTAAAGGATGTTCAGTTCTCAAGTGAATACAAAGAGGTGACTCATTCTATGGAGTAGAACATGGGAATGCATGATGGAATGAGCTCAGATCGCCGATCCGAGCTAGCTCGTCGATCCGAGCCACGGGTATGTACGATCCGAGCCAGCCCGTCGAGCTGAGTCATTTATGAGATTTAAATTTTTTGTGACCTTTCGGCGTTGGCGAGCATTTCTACGGGGGAGCAAGACTCGGACTAATAACTTATATAGGGGAGGTGTTGTTGGTGAATGTAAGAATCATTGAGATGAGATCCGAGCTGGAACGGATTCTAGTACGCGTTGTGATTCGAGCTGAGCTAAAGGATGTTCAGTTCTCAAGTGAATACAAAGAGGTGAGTCATTCTATGGAGTAGAACATGGGAATGCATGATGGAATGATCTCAGATCGTCGATCCGAGCTATCTCGTCGATCCGAGCCAGCTCGCTGATCCGAGCCATGGGTATGTAGGTAGTTTTCATGAGATCGGCTCGCCCGGCCCACAAGTCAAACATCGATTCTCTTATTAAGGGTGAGCCCTTGTCTAGCGTTTGGGTCGCTCGGTACAAGCTGTTCGATTTGTAATGTGTGCAAAGCTTTTGGGTTGATATTTGGAAGATTTAAATTTTTTGTGAGCTATTCTCCTCGTTTCACTTGATATTTTTGAAGATTTGAATTATTTGTGAGCTATTCTCCCCGTTTCCCTTGATTTTTTTGGAAGAATTGGAATTTTTGAGAGTTGTTCTCTTCGCCTCAAATTTCTACGGAAGAGCAAGACTTGGACTAATAACTTATATAGGGGAGGTGTTGTTGGTGAATGAAAGGATCTTTGAGATGAGACCCGAGCTGGAACGGATTCTAGTGCGCGTTGTGATTCAAGCTGAGCTAAAGGATGTTCAGTTCTCAAGTGAATACAAAGAGGTGAGTCGTTTTATGGAGTAGAACACGGGAATGCATGATGGAATGAGCTCAGATCGACGATCCGAGTCAGCTCGCTGATCTGAGCCACGGGTATGTAGGCAGTTTTCATGAGATCGGCTCGCCCGGCCCACAAGTCAAACACTGATTCTCTTATTAAGGGTGAGCCCTTGTCTAGCGTTTGGGTCGCTCGGTACAAGCTGTTTGATTTGTAATGTGTGCGAAGCTTTTGGGTTTGATATTTGGAAGATTTGAATTTTTTGTGAGCTATTCTCCTCGTTTCACTTGATTTTTTTGAAGATTTGAATTATTTGTGAGCTATTCTCCCCATTTCCCTTGATTTTTTGGAAGATTTGGATTTGTTGCGAGTTGTTCTCTTCGCCTCAAATTTCTACGGAAGAGCAAGACTTGGACTAATAACTTATATAGGGGAGGTGTTGTTGGTGAATGCAAGGATCTTTGAGATGAGACCCGAGCTGGAACGGATTCTAGTGCACGTTGTGATTCGAGCTGAACTAAAGGATGTTTAGTTCTCAAGTGAATACAAAGAGGTGAGTCATTTATGGAGTAGAAGACGGGAATGCATGATGGAATGAGCTCAGATCGCCGATCCGAGCTAGCTTGTCGATCCGAGCCACGGGTATGTAGTCAGTTTTCATGAGATCGGATCGTCCGGGCCACAAGCTAGCTATTTTTTGTGAGCTATTCTCTTTGTTTCCTTTGATTTTTTTGGAAGACTTGCATTTTTTGTGAGCTATTCTCTTCGTTTCAATTGAATTTTTGGAAGTTATGCATTTTTTGTGATGTAGTCTCTTCGTTTCACTTGCATTTTTGGGAGATTTGATTTTTTTTGTGAGCTATTCTCTTCTTTTCCCTTGAATTTTTTTTTGCAAGACTTGCATTTTTTGTGAGCTATTCTCTTCGTTTCAATTGAATTTTTAGAAGTTTTGAATTTTTTGTGATCTATTCTTCTTTGTTTCACTTGTATTTTTGAGAGATTTGAAATTTTTGTGAGATATTCTCTTCGGCTCAAATTTCTACGGAAGTGCAATACTTGGACTAATAACTTATATAGGGGAGGTGTTGTCCGCGGAAGCTCCCCCATGCCCCTCTAATAGAATCAGTGCTAGTGATCCCGTTTTGAAATCCGACGGACGGATGGATGAGCAGGTCGGATTTCAAAACGGGATCAGCAGCACTGATTCCATTAGAGGGGCATGAAGCCACCTGATTGCTATGCGGGGGCTGCTCAAAGTCCCGTCTTTCGAGTCGCTCGACGGCGCAAGTCGGAAAGGGTTCGACAGCGGTTGTCGTTCCAATGCGTCGTCGCAGTGACATGGAAGGCGATCTTCGGGTTAGCCCTTGTCTAGCTTTTGGGTCGCTTGGTACAAGCGATCTGCTATGTACTTTCCGCGAACCCCTATCCGGGTACTCGTTAGCTATGCATTGGCTCTTGCATGTGTGGAACGGAGAGATGCGGCCTTCACAGGGAGTCGGCCTGAAATAGTTCTGTGCGTGCGAATGGAGCCGCGTATAGCTTTTGGGTCGTTTGGATAGGGTGCCCCTCCAAGCGAATCAGTGCTGGTGCTCGGACGGATTTGCGGCTCAGATTTAAAATGTGAGGAGCATGCCTGATTTTATTTGAGGGGCATGAAGCCACCTGATTGCTATGCGGGGGCTCCCCTGGGTCGTCTCTTTTGGGTCACTCGATGGCGCAAGTCGGAGAAGGGTTCGACAACGGTAGTCGTTCCAGCGCGTCGTCATTAGTGATACTGAAGTCGATCTGTGTGCAGCCCCCGTCTAGCACTTGGGTCTGCATGCCGCAAGAAGATTT